>APFE031346374.1:0-32019 GCA_000404065.3 Pinus taeda
CTATTCCACAGTCAATAACAAATCTCTTTGAACTTCTCCAAAAACTATGACAATAAGAGAATCATGGGTATATGGGCCTGAACTTCTCCAAGTCATATTGAAATATATATATGCTGACAACAGTGTTGAAAAAAACCATGGAAGCCAACAACCATTCGCATCACTTTTCTCAGGCTGCCTAGTGGCTGCTAGCCCAATGCATACATAGTGAATTTGATGTATTCACACAACATTCACCAAACGCAGGAGTTACCAACACAATATAGAATGCAATGCTTCCACAAATCTGCATACATAACTCAATATGGGGTACAAGTGAACAACTTTGCTGAAACAAGAAAGGAACTGACACACATGCTAGGAGCCAACGCAATGAAAGAGTTGCTGGGAAGTCTGTATTCTCTATCACAATGGGTGCCAATGACTTCATAAACAACTACTTGGTCCCAATTGCATCAACTATTCAACAGGTATTTGTCACCCCAGACTCATTTATAGACCAAGTGATGACCACTTACAGGGCTCAACTGATGAGATTATACGAAATGGATGCACGGAAAATCCTTGTGGAAAATGTGGGACCCATTGGTTGCATACCATATGAACGCACCTTGAATCGGGTAGACAAAAATCAATGCGCAGCGTTTCCAAACGAACTGGATTTAAAGTTCAACAAGCGTTTGAGGCCGTTGATTATGCAACTCAATGCAAATTGCAAAGGAGCCACCTTCGTTTATGCCAACTGTTGTTGGAAGAGACCATTGCTTCATTTTCTGCTTTGTTTTGTTCTTGGATTTCTGATCGGATTCACCCCCTTAGTGACCAGTTAGGTTGGCTTGATTGGTTCTGTAGTCATATATATACAAGAGACCAAGTCTATTCAACCGTAATATGATGCGAACCAGTCATTCAATTAGACAAGAGAGACACTTACAACAACCTGTATATGTTACAGGTGGTAGGCCGAGACTTTTCACAAGCTCACGGGTCAAGGTAAGAACAAGACTGAGGCCGCAGACGAATGAATCAATTCTTCAGGATTAAAAGGAAGACGAATAACCAAATCGACTAGAATGGCCGTGAAACTTATGCCCTAGTCATTCAATAGGCTTCATATTATAGTCAAACGTTTTTATGATCCTTACATCGTGTCTGTCACAGAAACTTGCTTACCTGGGTCGAGACTTAGCGGATATGGAATTGGCACAAATTGTTTTATGACATTGAAATCCTTTTGCTCAGGTGATAGTTCAGCGTCATAGAATAGCCACTGATGATAGTTCAGCGTCAGAGAATACCCCGAGTTGCCTCTAAAGTGGCTCGAACCGCAGACGACCGAATTTGCCTCAGAGATACCCGAGTTACCTCAGAAATAGCCGGAATTTGCCTCGGAAAAGTCCCGCATTGCCTCAGAAGACCAAGTTTGCCTCATAGGTTCTTGAGTTGCCTCAGAAGTAGCTCGAATTTGCCTCAGAGAAGGGGCCAAGTTCTGCTTCAGGGAGATCGACGTGCCCACTGCAAATGCTAGAGATATCACAGGAAAAACCATTTGTCACAAAGAATAATGCACTGAAAACTACCTTGGATTTGTCTTCCAAAAATTTGAGTTCTTTCCCTCATTTGTCGAGTCTGCTTACATGGGCAATTCAGCTGTATTTTCTTCAAAATTCGAATAAACTATGAGCAGATTCTTAGTTATCCTGCTCATTGCTTCCAATTTAGGTAAATTACAGTAGTAGGTCACAGAGCAGGATCTTCCGCACAGTCGCTGAAAATTGATTCACCATAACTATGTGATAACCTAGACATCTGCAGGATGTAGTACTTTGAAAATAAAACCACTGATGCACAGTTTCAAACATAAAAACATTGCCAATGGGGTTGTCGTTCAGTGGCGAAGAATGGTCGTATTCCAAGCCAACCACCAAGTTTCAATTCCACTGGAGGCACAAATCAGCGATTGGGAGAAGGGGCAAGTCTGGGTTGATTTTTACATAAGAGTAACCCTGTCGCTGTCATCACAGTTTATCCTAAGGAAAGTGCTTGATAGTAATTTGTGTGGTGCTGGAGCATGAATATTATTGTAGAACCGTCATTGGATACCATGAAAAACAGAACCCACAATCATGCACATGAGGCAGCACAATCACCGCTTCAACGCTAAAAAACAGTCTCATTCAAATGCACAGCGGACAGATATCATGTCAGAAGCAATCACCGCTTCAACGCAGCGTTCTCCTTCAGGCGTTAACCAAACAGTCGCGTTCATGTCATAACCAATCACCGCTTCAACGCAACGTTCTCCTTCAGGCGTTAACCAAACAAATGCATTCAGGCGTTAACCAATGGATGCATTATGGCAGAGGCAGCAGATTATGAGACAGAGAGCGTTATGAGACAGTGTTGGTCACACAGACAGAACCATATATAGAGACCACAAAAACTAGTGGCTCAAATTGGAGCAGGACCAGCGATCGCCTGCTCTGATACCATGTCAAACACACATGGTGAGCGAGAACAAATAGTAAAGATAAAACATGCAATACAATTTTATTCACAATTGATATACATTTATAGTACAATATGGTGACCGTTGGGATTGTTTGGTCAATTTAGTGATGTATAAATTGCAACTTTTAAATGTCAACCCGGGGCTCATAAGCTGATGAAGTGAGGTGTACTGTATGTACTTAGGCAACTATTTCTTAAGATTTTGTCGTTTTTAACTTTTTAGGTTTGTTTTCAAGTATATCTCTCCTAATGTGATGTGATGGAAATGAAATAAAGTGAGTGAAGTGTGTGAGATTGTGATGTGCTTTTTACAATTTAAAAGTATTCTGCAAGAAAACTTGAAATGAATCAACTCTTAAAGGAAAGTAAAGGCATCAAATAAAAGACTAATGACATTGGTCCAGTATCTCTGCTGCTGCAAGGAAATGAAAATGAGATCTATGTCAAATAACAACTAAGCAATGTGAAACTAAAGTAAATCTAGAAGGACTAGTCACAAATACTTTAACTTCTTCTTAACCTCTACCTTTTAACTGAATATGTCATGTTATAAACAATTAAAAACAAGTCAAACAATTGTGAGTTCTTGAATAAATAAACCAAGCTGTGCTTAAATGATATTTTGGTCCTCAATAAAGATATTAAATTATAAAGAAGGAACCATCAATAGATAAACAACTTGATGTCTAAAAATAGAAAGAAAATATGCAAATTGACTAAGTGATAGTAAAGAAATAAAGGCTGCAAAAGAAAGAAGGTCAGGAACATAGACAAGATGATCACAAGTGTCACTAGTTATGAAAAAGAAAAGCATAAAACTGTCCCAGGCACGCCTAAGAAACTTGCATAACACACTGATCAGTCATGAAAAAGAGCAGAAATGTAAACACGCAGAATTTGAAATGTATGTACAACTATCAAAACATGGCAATCAAAGACATTATATACATGAAATAAGAAAACGAAATGCAGGAAATTAAAAGTACTGTACATGCCTTTAGTAAACAGGGGCCCTCTGCCTACTCCAGCCGTTTCAAAGATCAATCACACGCGTAAATGGGATAACAGTCTTCTCATATATTATGCATGAAAATAGAGAATACAGTGGGAGTTCAAAAGTACCTAACAGCAGCTAACAACTAACTTGTCCAGCGTTCAAAGACGCTTTATTTATAACTGAAGAAGGCGAACTAAGTTAACGAAATCTAAGTAATTCGAACAGCTGAATAAAAACACGTAGTCTTGCTACGTCCTTGCATTTAGGCAACGATCATTGTGGGCATTCAATCCGCTGTTGGATTATGTTTCCCACTACCTTCATAACTGAGGACGATGCCACCTGTTCTTCACGTGCTCTAAAACAGAACACGTAGATCCGTGCCACCGCCAATGACCTCTGTTTGACCGAAGTTGCCTCCTCGTTGACCATGGGCTTGGATGACTGGTTTGGATGATCTGGAGGGACACACACCATGTCCTTGGTTCCACGAACTTGCCCATGTGGCTCTTCTTCTCGGAGGACACCTGGAACATAACATTTAATAAAACAGCTGCGGAATCCGGGGCTGGCTGCGGAAACCAGGATCAGCTGCGGAAAACCCTGTGTAAACCTTGTGTGAGCTGCGGAAACGTAGCACTTTGAACCAAAATTCTAAACCAAACACAGTCATTAGCATAATTAGAAAATCATGTAAAAAGTCCTAAAATACAACGATTTGAGCAAATTTATGGAGGGAATGAGTGGCAAAATAAGGAAATGAATAGGAAAAAGAGGTCGGGAGGATGTGTAAAGAAGTGTAGGTTTGAGGCTCAACATGCCCCCACTGTGAAGGTGTTGCATGTCCTCATGCAACCAAAACTTTGTCATTGTTTTTAATCCATGTGCTCAGATGCTTCTGCCAAAACATCTAGCCTTCTTCTCTTTCTCCTTGTTGCCAAAATTGTTCTTGGTTTCTTAATTAAACACCTGAACCTCAAATTGATCAATGCCCTACTGAGTTTCTTACATTTCCCTTTCAATTTTCTGTTCTTCTTCTGCCAGAGTCCTAAGTGAAGCATTGTATTGTCATGGACCATTTTGTCCACTTTGCTTTGTTCTTTCAATGCTACATTTTCTTGTTTAATATGGCAGTTCAGGACTTCTAGTTCAAAAACCTCCTGTTTTAAAGATTTGACCTGTTCATCAAGAGGCACTATAGTGCTTGGACCTGCAACTAATTGCTCCAAGGCCTCCAAATAATCATATACTTCTTGTTGGTCAGGATCAATCTCAGGTGTTCTTCTTGGGCTATGTTCAAAATTAATTTCTGATTGAAAGGGACTCTCCTCACGTGGAGGAGTGGACTCAAGGTCAGGCTGAGATGGAGCCTTTTCAGGTGTAGCTTCTCCCAAATCAATGAAACGTGACTTTTTTCTTTAGTCACACTCATTTTTCCCTTCAGTCTACTGCTTCTCCTCACTTGTACACTAGTGCTCTTTTGCTCGGCACTCTGCTTTTCTTTTTGTTTCCTCTTTGAGAGGGCAGTGGCTTGAAGTTGTGCTAATCTATCAGCCAAGGTTTGGGAGTCTTCTTCTACTGAAGGTTCAGGTGATGGAGATGATTCATGAACAATTGTCTTCCCTTTATCCTTTTTCTGTTTCTTTCCTTCTTGGGTAGTTTCCTGAGTTTGCACAATAGGAGGGTCCTGGGCAGAAACATCTCTCTTCGTTCTCCTACTTCCTTTTGGGATTTTAGGAGAACTGCTAGCGGAAGCTTCAATCACTTCTTGGAAATGATTCCTGATCAAAAACTTTTCCCATGTATCCTTGTGATTTTTCAGTTGATCCTCTATGAGAATTCTAATGAGGCCGTGATGATATAAGTGGGGTTCAATATGGCCTACATTCTTTTGGACAGTGGAACTCATTTTCTTTAGGCTTCTTAGCAGAAAGTAGGGTAGATTTGATGGCATGGCCTTCCATGAAATTAATCATAATCCTTGCATGGTACATATACATGGTACCAAAGCGGCCCTCACATGTAATAAACTTTTGAAAAAGTAATAGCAATGCAGTCCATTCTTCCTTAATTACATGTACAGGAATCCCTTTAGTAAATATTGAAGTGTCCATACCTGGGTTCTTGAGCATATCCTTCCATGGCTGATCTTCCACTCCTCTATTTTTTAAACCATCTGTCTCCCACCTGAGGTAGACTGGTTGATGTGGCTATTGTATTCTCTGTTATTGTAAATTTCAGGTCCCCTACTTCCACGGTATTTCCATTGAAGGACCGAGCAAATGCCTTCGTTACCTCTTTATCATATCCTCTGAATTTTTCAATGAACTTTAACCATTTTTCTTTTTTCAGTGCTTCCTTCATCTGAGGATTTCCTTCTAAATATTGCGGACCTTCGGGTTCAGCTCTAAGCATCTTTCCCATCTTCGGCTCTCAATCTTCGGCTGAAGTTTTGACTATATATGATTGCTCAGGGAGGATGCTTCACGGGAAAACGGATGAATTACGGCTGTAAGTGGAATAGCCGCAATGAAAAGCGTTTTACAGACTGTAAGTGGGGTTTGGAACAGAGCTATGGAGTTTACAGCGGAAATGGGAGTGAAAATAGTGTGCGTATGAAGGAGTAGAACACAAGAATGAATTCAAATGCATGCAGAAATGGAGTGATAAGGGTATGGCATAACGGCCAAATCCTTTAGAGCCGAGTGGCTTTGCACACGTATCATTATTGGCTGCGGAAATCATGTAGTGAAGAGACGTAGTGTAATAGGTCACTTCTTTGTACGGTCAATAAATGAAACCACAGTCCCATTTTGAGTTTAATTTAAGAGCGATCATGGGACCGTTAGAAGGGTATGAGGTGGATGAAGGATTATCATGGAGGAGAAGTGGGATGATTTTTGCTTAATCATTTCATTTAGTGGCTCTTCCACGATTTAATAACTATGCATAAAATGACATTAAATTGTTGTTTGGAAAATATTTTGATCATACCTTTATGAGTTTTTCCATTTGTTGATTAGGGTTGCTGATCCATTATTGCTTTTTGATCTTGCAAGTGCCTCATATCCTTGTTGCATTTGGTGATGATGATGTGAATCCTTTGACTGATATTTTCCTTTGAAAACAGAGTGCTGCTAGCTGTAGAGACAGAGTGATTTCTAGCTGCGGAAACTGGTGCGAGCTGCGGAAACAGTTTCCAGCTGCAGAAACTAAGACATCTCCCTTTTAACTGCACAAATTTAGTTAGGAAAAGACTAAATGAATGGAAATAATCCTAAAAAGGATTTTTATTGATGATATGAAATGGAGTGGATGGAATGAAGTGAAAAAATGAAATGGAATGAAAAATATGGAGTGAAGTAAAATGGAACGAAGATGAAATGATGATGGAAAGAGAGAGATTTTTTTTTTTTGGAAAATATGGAGTGTCAGGTGTCCCAGATTTTCACTCCATATTTTCTGTATAAGACCGCCAATCTGAGATTGGTTTTCAGGCTTATACACATATTTTTTCTTTCTTTTTTTTTCTTATTTTTTTCAATTTAGAAAAAACAAAGATTAGGTTGATGGAGGAGAAGGATTCTTCTCCACTAGCCTCATTGCAGATTTTTCTTGAAACATTTTGACAAAGTCCTCTTTTGAGAGTGGCTTCTGATAAACTTTCAATCGGTGGCCATTCACAATGAGAGGAATTTGAGACTCATCAATAGTCTTGATTCGAACTGCTCCATTGTTAAAGACTTCTTCAATCTCATATGGCCCAAGCCAATGAGTTTGAAATTTCCCTTTAAAGTCTTTGAATTTTGAATCAAACAGTAACGCCCAATCTCCCTTTTGAAACTTATTTTCTTTGATATACCGGTCATGCCACTTAGTTCTTTGGTGCTGAACTAAATCGGTCCTTAAAATTGCATCTTGTCTTATTTCATCTAGCTCATGTAGCTGCTCCATTCTGTGCTTTTTGGCTTCTGATAGACTCATCCCCAGCTAAACTGCCATCTTGAAGGTCTTGATTTGAAACTCAATGGGGAGCAAGACTTCTTTCCCATAAACAAGTTCATAGGGAGAATGTCCTGTTGTGTTCCTCCATGTAGTTCTATAGGCCCATAATGCTTCAGGAAGCCTTTTTGCCCAATCTCTTCTGTGGAGATGAAAAGTCTTGGTGATGATGCTCTCAAGAACTTTATTTGTGGATACCACTTGACCATTTGCTTGCAGATGGTATGGAGTAGATTTTCTATGCTTGATTTTGTATTCCTCCATCAGCTTCTCCATCAATTTAGATGTAAATTGACTTCCCTGATCTGTCACAATTTCTCTTGGGACACCAAAATGAGTAAAAATATCATCAAAAAGAAATTGAATAATTGAATTCTCAGTGGCAGAAGGCAATGCCTTGGCTTCTACCCATTTAGTAACATAATCAGTGCAAACCAATATATACTTCTTTTGTTTAGATGGTGGATTAATAGGTCCAACGAAATCTAAAGCCCATTTCTCAAAGGGTTCGATGAGTACCTGCGGTCGTAGCGGCATTTCATTTGAAAGAGTTGGTCTCCCAACTCTTTGGCAGTTGTCACACCTTCTGACATATTGTTTGGCATCTTTGAAGAGAGAAGGCCAATAATATCCTAAAGAAAGGATTTTATAGGCCGTCCTCTTGTCAGCAAAGTGTCCACCGCATGGTTCATCATGACATGCCTTAAGAATGTCAGGCATTTCATCTTCCCGAACACATCTTCTGATCACACAATCTAACCCTGTTTTGAACAATTCGTTAGAAATCCATGAATACTTTGAGCTCTCCTGAATGATTTTCCTTTTCCCATTAGGAAATAAGTGTGGAGGTAGCTTCCTTGTAACCAAATAGTTAGCAATATCTACATAACAAGGAGTTTTAGTAGTTACTGCAAACAGATATTCATCTGGAAACTTATCCTCTACTAGAGAATCTTCATTAGTGTTTTGGATTCTAGACAAGAAATCAGCTACTGTATTTTGTTTCCCTGGCCTATCTAACACAGTAATATTTAATTCTTGTAAAAGTAAAATCCATCTTGTGACTCTGCCATTGGTAACAGGTTTGTTCATGAGATATCTAATGGAAGAATGATCAGTATGGACAAAAGTTTCATAGCCTGCTATATAGTGTCTAAACTTGTTAATTGCATGAACAACGGCTAAAAACTCTTTTTCAGTACAGTATAATTTAACTCAGTGGGAGTCAAATTTTTACTAGTGTAATAAATAGCATAAGGAACTAAATCATTTTGACCCAACACAGCTCCTAGAGCTGTATCTAAAGCATCTGTAGAAATATGGAAAGGAATTTTGCAATTTGGTCCTCTCAAAATGGGTGCTTCAGATATTCTAGTTTTTAAAGCTTCAAATGCAGATTGACAATCAGGATCCCATTTGAATTCACAGTCTTTTGTGAGTTAAGTTTTCAATAAATCTTGTATAATAACCAGTAAACCCAAGAAAACTTCTAACATCTTTTTGACAATTTGGAATCGGTAATTTGGAGATAACTTCAACTTTTGATCTATCAACCTTAATTCCATCTCCTGAAATATGATGTCCTAAAACAATCCCTTCAGTAAACATCATAAAACATTTCTCATGACTTAATGAAAGGTTTGTCTCCTTACACCTGATAAGAACCTTTTCCAAATTCTCTAATGCCTCTTCAAATGAATCACCATAAACTGTAAAATCATCCATGTAAACCTCTACACAATCATGAATTAGATCAGAAAAGATTCCTAGTACTGCCCTTTGGAATGTTGCTGGTGCATTACATAATCCAAAAGGAAGTAGTCGGTAGGCGAAAGTTCCCCATGGACAAGTAAATGTGGTCTTGTCTTGATCTTCAGTTGCTACCTGAATCTGATTGTAACCACTAAAACCATCCAAGAATGAGAAATACTTTTTGCCTGCTAAAGTATCTAATACTTGATCAATAAAGGGTAAAGGAAAGTGATCCTTCAAGGTTGCTTTGTTCAATTCTCTGTAATCAATGCAAACCCTCCATTTACCATTCATTTTAGGTACTATAACCAAAGGGGAAACCCACCGGCTATCTGAAATAGGGTAAATGAAGTTTACAGTAAGTAACTTTTGGAGCTCTTCTTTCACTATCTCCCTAAGGTTTGGATTCATACTTCTTTGAGGTTGTCTGATTGGTCTACTGTTTTCCTCAATGTAGATGTGATGAATGAAAGTCTTAGGATAAATACCTTTCATATCGGTATACTCCCATGCAAATGCAGTAGAATGTTTCTATAAGATTCTGATTAGCTCCTCCTGTTGTGATTTTTCCAAGTTTTTGTTGATATTTAATGTTTTTCCTGGAAAAACCTCAATGGCAGAACTACCAAACCCTTCCATAGAGAAAAGAGACATTTGTCTAGATGATAGACACTCTATGTCAGAATCCAACTAAAATTGTGTGGAGTCATAATCTGAAGATGGTTCAAAATTTTCCAATGTGTTCAGAATTTGACTATCTTCACTAATCTCAGAAATGGTAAAGACAGGTTGTATAGTATCTTCATCGTCAATCCATTCATTATCTCCTATTTCTGTGATTGCTTTTGCTGCAGGATACAGATTGAACTTCTTTGTCGAATTACCATCAGAAACGTACATATCCCCTGACCTACAACTTATGAAAGCATCAGCTGTGGCTAGCCAAGGTCTTCCTAAAATAAGAGGATGTCCACCTAAATTACTCTTGGGGGTTAAAATCATGAAATCCACTGGATATTCCCAAGAGGCTAAGGAGACTGAAATGTCTTCTAATCCACCATCTGGTTTAATAATTGAGCGATCTGCAAGTTGTAATAAAGTAGGTGTAAAAAGAAGATTAGGAAGTTTTAGCTGTTCCATAGTCTGCCTACTCATAATGTTGATAGCAGCCCCTAAATCAATCAAAGTGTTTGGAATTTCTACCCCATTGATAGTTGTTTTAACAATTGGACTACCAGGGTCTACATACTTCTGCATGGTAACTTTTCCCATCATGATATCTGCAATTTTTCCTACCAGGTGGATTTTTCTGGTATCTCTTGGTTTCCTTCTTGGTCTTTTAAGATTTAACTCCTTTATTGTCTTTGCTAGAATAGGAATTTCTTTAATGGCTTGCAACAATGGAATCTTGATACAGACATTCTTCAATTCATCTAGAAAGTCATATTCAGGCAACAAGATGTGTTTTTCCACTCCTTTGTCAATTTGTAACCTTTCAGGAAAAGGAGGTGTGGATGAAGATACAGGTTGCTCAACTATAGGAATTGTGGGGGTTAACTCTTTTTCTTTTCCTTTTTGAGTACTTGGGTTTTGAAGAGATGCTTCAGAACCCTTATTTGCTACAAGAGAATCTTCCTCAGAAATGCTTTGTTTTTGAACATCTATAGAAGGTTTATCCAGAACTCTACCTGATCTGAGTTGTACATCATTGAGAGGAACAATCATATAGGCAGGAAATTGAAATTGTAAACCTTCCATCATGAAAGCATTTTGAGGGTTTTTATTATTGGGGTTCATCAATGGTTGAGAAGGAAGTTGATTTGACTTTTGTTGAAGCAAGAGTTGAGAATTTGAATTCTGTCTAGAGGGTTGTTGTTGTTGTGGAAATGGCAATGATAGTTGTGGATTTTGATTTGGAAATTGTGGAACTTGCTGATTTTGAAAAGATGGAGGATATTGGTAAAATTGATCAAATCTCCCATAAGGATTCTGCATACCTTGCATCCATGTTTGAAAAGGGTTTTGAGGTTGGGACCAAGGTTGTTGCCAAGGATTCCGATTTGGTGGAGGTTGAAAATTCATAGGGTTGTTAAACCCTTGATTTTTTTGCCCCTGCCAAGGTCTTCTTGAAACAAAACAGAGAGACTCAATGGTACTTGGATCTTCCTAAAAGACAGCTTTGAGACCAGGGATTGAAGGACAATCCTTGGTTTCATGATTCTCTGAACAGATCACACATATTTCTACAACCTTTGCATCCAAGGGACATTCCCTTAGAGCATGTTTCTTTCTACACTTTGGGCAAAAGATAAATGTGGATCCACTATTTAATCCATCCTCATAAATGTGGATCCACATTTATGAGTTTGTTATCATAACTTTTGTATAAATAGCAGTGTTATCTCCTTCATTTGTAATTTTGGAATTTAGAATTTAGAATTGAGAAGTTAGAATTTAGAACCTTAGGATCTTATAACTTTGTAATGAGAAGTTAGAATTTAGAATCATTGTAATGGATATTTTGGAACCTCTTCGAATGTAGAACTTGTAATTGCAATTTGAAATTGATGATAAATAAAATGGAGCTTCTTTGATCTTCTACATTTGACTTCTCTTTTAATGCGCTTGTGAATCCTTGGAAGGGCCCTTATTGTCTAGCAAGTACACTTTTGTTTTGGTAAGCTTTAATTTTATGTTTGTTTGTCATTAGGTTCATATGTTTGAAATATTAATGAATGACCTTTCGTAAGAAAGTATTTATGTTTCTTTCAATGAATCTGATTTGTTATTTAATGTTTGATTTCATTAGTTTAAGTTTATGATTTATATGCTTGAGATATAAATGAATAGTTTCTTGTAAGAGAGATTTACTATTTCATGCAATCAATCAGAATTAGGTTTAAGTTCTTTAATTTCAATAGTTTAAATAGTTTGTTGATTAAGATGATTAGAAATATTAATGAACAGTCTCCTGTAAGGGAGCTTGAATATTTCTTACACTTGTCACAATGTTTTTAGATTTCATTTTGTTAAATGACTAAATAGGTGTTGGAGATCTCAATGAAAGACCTCCTATAAGGGAGCTTTGGCACATCTTCACCTAGCTTAGTTCAGTTTGTCTCTAATTCCATATATATTGGATGATCCTCGAAGTTTACTTACCCGGATTGATAGTAAATGAAACTCTAACTTGCATCCGCATTTTAGACCCAACAGTCTTCGTGAGTAGTCAAGCTCATAGACACTTGATCGACTGCATCCCCAAGTGTGCTCTGAATAGTGTCCTCATCTCTACTCTCCTGGAAACCATTGTACATGTACTGCTGAGAGGCAGATGAACACCTGCGATATCTAGAGACATGGCGACGCTCATAACAAGTAATTTGTCAGTTGAAAACCAAAATTAACATGAGGATTGACTTCCAACATACCTAGGTGAATGATCATGAAGGTTGCGCAATTTTAGCCGGGAGGTGAGGAGATTGAATGCCAAGACTGCTACGGGCACAGTCTGGACTGCTCGGAGACTGGCTGACTGCTGGAATTGTGCAATGCACAGTCCAGTCTAGCTGTTGACTATTGGGATTACGCAATGCGTAATTCCAGCTGGGAAGGATTGCTGGCCTAGGGGCAGATCTATGCAATTTCTTGCGCCAAGCAGCCACTATCCTCTAGAAATGCGCAAAATAGTCCTAGAGGCCAGTGTCGGGTAGGATGCACAAATCTGGTGAGGAAGGTGAGCCTTCCTTTCCCAGATTGGGTAATGCAACCTTGGTGAAGGTGGAGTCTGGGCCAAGGTTGGCCCGACTCGCTGATGGGCGACTGAAAGCAAGTATGTCAATGAATGCATGGCAACACTAAGTGATAGCAAAAGTGATTGACAATGCATGCAAAGCATGAATGAAAGATTCAGCAAATAGATCAACATGCATGTGGGTGAGGCAGTTCGTCAATTGGGCGAACGTTCATCTGAAACAGTTTCATGCATGCAACATCGGTGAGATAGCAATGAAAACTGAAACAGAGCTAGGACAAGCTAGTATACATGTAAACAACAACAAGCATTCAAATAAATCAAGCAAACAATAATCCCACAAGCGAAAACACAAAAAGCGACAAAAATGTGGCACAAGGCATGGGAAGCAGACTTATCCCAAAACAACTGAGTTGAATGTGTCGACTGCTCTTATATGTGATGTGGGATGTCAGAGCTGCAAGGTTGAAGTGAGTAATGAGCTCTACAGCGTCTGGTTGATGATTTTTGATAACATCAAGGTTGTGACACACATGCCACGAATCTAGGGGAAGCGACACTTGGTGGGAAGTTTCGGAATTACTCCTTGCATGTAACCTCGAATTGCTAAACATAGATCAATGAAATAAGGGATTCCTTTGCATGTTGCCTTGGGAGAAGTAGGCCATGCATGCAAGTCTGTTTTGCTTAGTCCCGGAGGAAACCGGTCAACTCAGCTGCACAGAGACTGCTCGACTATTGGAGAAAAATGTGCATTTCTGGCTACGGGTTGGGCTGGCTGCCCAAGATATTTGTGCAATTTCTGGGAAGAGCAGCTGACTACTGCCCAGATTTGCACAATCCTGGGTTGAATAGCCTGCTGCTAGGAAAATTTGCGCAAATCCTATTGGGAGGGTTGGCTAGTAGGATTGTGCAATCCTATAGCCCAGTAAGTTGTTAGAGAGGATTGCATAATTCCTAGAGGGAAGGTTGGTTTCCCTTCAGAAATGCACAATTTTCAAGGGGAAGCTACTTAGCCTACAACTGGACCAAGTCCGGGTGAGCAACCTGTGAAGGGAATGGATCAACTGTGATCGACAGGCTGCCTTTATGCAAGAAAGACACTGAAGCTTGTGAACGTGATGAAGCAAGGCAAGTTGTTGTGAAGGTTGTGTAGAAAACCTGTGTAGGTTAACCCGATAATGAAATATAAATCAAAGCATAATATTATAACCTACTTCTACTATCAATTTGCGGAAGCTTAAAGATTGAGTTCAACAATATAACCAGAAGAAGAAGAATCAATGGCACAATACACATGAAAATACTTTTGGGAAAGCCTCAGCTAAAAAGCCCACACTATTGTATTATCATACATGGTGGAAATACATAGGAATTATACAAAGCCTTCGCTCTCACAACTAGCCAGCTCTCAATAAAATCCTCACATATGCTCACAGGCAATCTTGGCTTCTCTCCAGCCTTCCTCTCTGCCCTCCAAGCTCCTATTTCCTTGCGTTATTCCTTCTGGATGATTTCATGTTACCAAGTGGAAAACCAATCCTTCAAAACTGCGCAATCCTCAAGGATAAATCTTGATTGCATGCATGAGTTTTCTCCATGAGAAAACACATGTAATTGATAGTACACTGTCCTTGAACATTTATCTCAACTGGGTCTTTCTCAGAATAGACATGCATGACTTTTTGATGATGGAATCTTTAGTTAAATGGAGTAGCACTAGTTGAGTGCATTAATGCATCAACTGACTGTTAACTCACTATTAGTTCGTCAAACAGTTTGGAACTAATTTAACTGGACTTAACTCAGTAAACTAAGTTAACTAATTACAACTCAAATATAACTCAATCTTATCTCCTTAATTTAAGGGATAACTCTTGCATGACTTCAAAAAGACTTCTAACTTGAATTTCGCCAACTAATTAATTTAAAAAAAATTCATTAATTATTTCCAAGTAGCTGTTAAGACTAAATTCAATTTTAATTCACAATTTAATTCAAGGACAAATTAAATTGGAATATTCTTGTTGCCATATTTCAACACTCACTCTCAACAAGAAATGGAGTATCTGCCACCCCGATCCTGTCGCTATGGAAATTGAATTTACACTTTGACAATGCCTTTGTCAAAATGTCAACATCTTGCTCCTTTGTCGAAATACACTACAACAACATGATCCTCTCGACCTGTGAAAAGCCACGGGCAACAAATCTTCTTTTATGCTTCTCCACACTACCATCAACATCTTACTTTACCTTGTAAAGCCAACGGGAACTCACAACTGACTTGTTCTCCGGTCTTGGAACCACGTCCCAAACACTGTTACGAACTATGGAGTCATACTCCTCCACCATAGCATCAACCCATATCAACTGCTACACTACTTCCTCAAAGGAATATGGCTCGGTCTCAACACATTCCCCAGCAAGGGCCATGTATCTAGTGTACCTCTCAGGTGACCTCCTCTATCTGTGCTGAGAAGATGGTGCTCCCATATTCTCTCTCGCATCCTCCAACAATCTATCAGCTTCTCTTGTGCGCTTCTGTCTACCTCTGGAAGACTTTGCTTGAGTGGATGTCTCCACTCCTAGAACCTCTGCATGCAGTTGCTCTACATCAATCTGAGGTTCCTCCTCCTTAGGAACGAACTGTTCCTCCACAACCTATAATTGGAGCTCCCTCTCGTGGGAAACTCGAATGGCCTTCTGCTCATCAAACTTGAGGTCTCTGTGAACCACTATCCTCCGACTGGTAGGCAAGTACACCCGATAGTTGTGAGATGTATCAGTGTACCCCACAAATATCCCCAACTCTGTTGTCGGCTCAAGCTTCTTCCGTGCATCCTTTGTCACATGGAAATATACCAATAAGCCAAATATCATGAAGTGACCGACATCTGGTCTCTTACCGAAGAAAGCTTCCTCTCGTGTCTTCATCCCAAGTATGTGATGCGAGCTTCTATTCTGAAAATAGACCGTTGTGTTGCATGTCTCAGCCACAAGTGAAGTGGTAGGCCTTGGTCATGTAGCATTACATGTGTTGCCCCTACAATAGTTTTGTTCTTCCTCTCAGCCACCCCATTCTGTTGTGGGTTATGAGGTGTCGTCAACTCTCGTTTAATTCCTTTTGCTGCACAGGAGTCCTTAAACTCTTGAGAGACATATTCTCCATCGTTGTCGCTTCTCAAGGCCTTGATCTTCTTTCCTAACTCTTTCTCGACCAAAGATTTGAACTCACAAAACTTTGTGAAAGTTTGGTCCTTCTTCTACATGAAATAAATCCAACATTTACAAGAATAGTCATCAATGAAAATCACATAATACGTTTGCTTCATTGTTGATGCCGTCAAGAATGGTCCACACAAATCAGTATGAACTCACTCTAAGATAGCCTCTGCTCAACTATCTCGATCATGAAAGGAAGAATTGGTGTACTTTCCCAAGGTAAAACATTTGCATGTGTCAACTTGCTCAAGTTTACCTTTGGGAAGTCTTGTAAATATCTGTTGCATTATCTTCAAAGCCCCATGAAGCAAATGGCCCAACCGCCTATGCCACAACTCACCAATGTCTTGGCTTTGCACCAGTTCTGCTTTCATACTCAATGATGTACAATCATCTACCTCTAGTTTATAGAGATTCTTCACCTGAATCCCTATCCTCTTGGTCTGACCCATGGCTATGTGTCTTAGGAACGCCTTTCCTTTACTAAAGACAACATCGTAGCCTTTCTCCTCCAACATCGGAACCAATACCAAGTTCTTCTTCAATCCAGGCACATACATCACATCTGTCAAGGTGAGAGGAGCTCCATGCTCCCTCTGAAAAGCAACCGCTGCCACTCCTGAAACACTATACCTTCCATCGTCACCCATCTCTATGCACAGCTTGAGGTCTTTCTCCTCCAAGGCACTAAATAAATTTTTATCACCGGTCATGTGGAATGAGGCTCCATTGTCAAGATACCAAACACAACCCATCGTCGATGACACCATGCATGCGATGAGGGTAAAGTCCATTTCGAACTGAGAGGCTAATGCCTCACCTTCCGATCCTTCTGAGGATCCCTTCTTGGATTTCTTCGATGGGAAATTACTCACATAGTGTCCCATCTTGTGACAATTAAAGCATCTTACCTGTTAAGGCCAGATTTTCTTCATCATCATTCTTGGATGAAGAACCATCTTGTATGCTCCTCCTGATCTCCTCCTGCATAAGATCCGGCCATATTCGTTCCTAATTCGGTAGTTTCTCCCTTCCATTCACAAAGTCTTGGTAGCTATTCCAACTCTTTGGAAGGCCAAGGAGAGCGAGGCTCACTATATCATCATCGGCAGTAGTTATTCCCACACTGCCAAGCTCATCTCTGCAGGTGGTAAGATTGTTCAGATAGGTGGAAATAGTATCACCCTTCTCCATCTTGATTCTTCAAAGCTTATCCTTGAGCACCAATTTCCTCTGGTCGCTACTATTCTGGTAGAGGTTCTTCAATGTCTTCCACATTGAAAATGGAGTAACCTTCCCATCGAGACGCAAGACAATATGGTTTCGAACTCCCTCAAGGCTGATCCATCTCGCCTTTGCTGCACACTTCTTCCACTCAGCCAACTCTTGTGCATTAGTTGAAGCTGGCTTTGGGATTTCTTAATCAATGAATTCCTTCAAGCCATTGTCTTCTAATACAACCTCCATTCTATCCTTCCATGCTATGTAATTCGAGCTACATTCCAAGGCATACTCGAGTCTCAAGCCATAGAACGCCATTGGCCAACCTTGAAGTATGATATGAATTCGATTTTCACCTGCAACCCCGAACTTCAAATTTGAATTCTCTTCTCAGTATACTGTTCACAACTCTGATACCATGTAGAAAATCTGTGTAGGTTAACCCGATAATGCAATATAAATCAAAGTAGAATACTATAACCTACTTCTACTATCAATTTGTGGAAGCTTAAAGATCGAGCTGAACAATATAAGCAAAAGAAGAAGAAGCAATGGCACAATACACATGAAAATACTTTGGGGAAAGCCTCAACTAAAAACCCCACACTATTGTATTATCATACATGGTGGAAATACATAGAAATTATACAAGGCCTTAGTTCTCACAGCTAGCCAGCTCTCAGTACAATCCTCACAGATGCTCACAAGCAATATTGGCTTCTCTCTAGCCTTCCTCTCTGCCCTCCAAGCTCTTATTTCCTTGCACTGTTCCTTTCGGATGATTTCCTGCTACCAAGTGGAAAACCAATCCTTCAAAATTGTGAAATCCTCAAGGATAAATCCTTGACTATATGCATGAGCTTTCTCCATGAGAAAACACATGCAACTAATAGTACACTGTCCTTGAACATTTATCTCAAATGGGTCTTTCTCAGAATAGACATGCATGAGTTTCTGATGAGGGAATCTTCAGTTAACTGGAGTAGCACTAGTTGAGTGCATTAATGCATCAACTAACTATTAACTCACTATTAGTTCGTCAAACGGTTTGGAACTAATTTAACTGGACTTAACTGAGTAAATTGAATTAACTAATTACAACTCAAATATAACTCAATCTTATCTCCTTAATTTAAGGGATAAATCTTGCATGACTTCAGAAAGATTTCTAACTTGAACTTCTCCAACAAATTAATTTAAAATGAATTAATATATTATTTCCAAGTAGTTGTTAAGACTAAATTCAATTTTAATTCACAATTTAATTCAAGGACAAATTAAATTGGAATATTCTGTTGCCATATTTCAACAGGTTGGAAAGGAGGCTCCAAAATGAGGCTAAGGTAAAATTTTGGAGGGTGGTTGTAGCCGCTACAACAAATTATAATCACTTGTTCATTCATTATCATTACTCCAATAACATCTCGTTTTGGATTTTGTTACTAGGATTTCTCTTGTGGGCTATTTGGAAAGAGTGTAATAGACATATATTACACAATATTTGCTTGTCTCTTGAAGCCCTTTGGACAATAATTAAAAATAATATTATGGAATCCATTGCATCCAAAGCTTGGACATTGTAGGATAGGATTGTAGAAATTTTGAATAATTTAACACATATTCAACAGAGATTATCCTGATCATGTACTATTGCGGAAAACATACACAATACATAAGCTCCTCTACGTTGATCATCAATATAGCAGCATCAATAACAATAAAACATCAAGAGCATTCACACATTAACACAGTATGTATCCCGGGGAAAGCATCTCGCTAAAAACCCCAACTATCTGTATATTAATGATTGAGTCATGTAACATTACAAAGTACAATGCTTATCACAAGCAATCCAGTACCAGCTCCACCTGTTACACACAATACAGCTCAGATCTGAATCAATCACTGGCTGAAATCTCTTCCGTTGCTTCCCTGCCTCCGCTGCTCAATACCTGCACAAGAATCGGTGATGATTCCAAGGAAACCACGTATTTCCTTGGCTAAATCACGTGAGCACAAGCTACAATGTGGGAGAACTCATGTCCACTAAACTCAACTCACTTGAGTTCTAACTCAATTCATGCATGCAACAACTCAACTGACTCATAAAAAAAGCGTATTTCCTTCTGACAGTTGCATGTGCCACCTCTGTAGCTCAAACTGGAGTGCTCCAAGAGAATAAGATTAAGTTTATAGTCCAAATATTATTGTGAGATAATAATATTTGACTTTTCTATTTTTGACAGCCAGTCTAAAAATAGACTTGATCACTCACACTGTGATCATTCACACTTTCATCAAAAATAGAAGTCCATCTATTTTTCCAACTTGATCAATCATCCATAAACAACAACCTGCAATCCATAGACATGATCCATATGTCTAAAAATAGACATAGTCTAAAAAAAGACTTGCGCCAAAAATAGCCTGCGGGCCCACTTAGTGAAGGCGACTCTTTTCACTAAGCTCCATCATCTTGTTGCAATCTCAACAAGGATTTCTCACATGTAGGAAATTTCCATCCTCTAAGAGTGGCACCTCCTTCCTAGACAAGCCCCCTACCTTAATCCTCTTGAGGTTGAGCCTATCCTTAGTCCTTCGTCTCAACACCCTCCCCCCCCTTGATTTCATAAATTTGAACTTCAATGGAGCATATAAATGTAATCCAGGACTTGGCGACTTTGGTGGAGTTTTTAGAGATTATTGTGGCTATATTATATTCATGTTGTTTGGTCCCTTAAGGAACACTACTAACAACATTATATAATTAAAAGTCATAGAATAAGGCCTATGAATGGCTCATTCCCTAGGATTTTAAAAGCTAATAGTAGAAGGTGACTCTAAAATGATTATCAACATGACATCAAATATTCTCAATGGCACCTACCTAGGTAAAGTCCCCCTTTGTTGGTGCTTGGCTAGATCCTTAGATAAGATGATTAAACTCCTCTCTCTCATTCAATTCATCATTCTTTGATATGTGCATCAAACAAGAAAAATTCGTTCTAACCTTTTAGCAAATGAAGGTTGCAAAGTCCAAACTATGTCAATCTTCTTGTTCTCGATTTCACTTTTGAACTTGTCCCTAAAATAAATTTGTTTGGAACATGTGCACCAAGATTTACATTTCCTAGATGGGGTGACTTGCGCAAGAAACATGGGGAGAAGCATTATTGTCATCCCACCCATTAATACAGAGGGAGGATATGATAACACATCCCCCCTTAACACCAATGAAGCACATCCTGTCAACCTTGATTGCACTGCTCCTTAACTCAGCACACATAATGAAGGACCTCATGCACACACAATGGCATTTAGTGCTTAAACTCTCTTGGTGCAGTTAGAGATTAGGTAGGATTAAATCCATCTATTTGTGTTGATCAATAGACACACTAGAGCTTGAGCTCATGAAACATAATAGTCATTCATGAAGGCAAAGGTTTTTCATAACACTCAGAGCCACCCCCTTGCACACGAGTTACATTGATTTATTTTAGCATGTCAGGTCATTTCAATCATTATGCTTAATCATGGAAAAAATGGGTATAGATTAGATCAATCATTATGCTTAATCATGGAAAAAATGGGTATAGATTAGATCACGTAGCTACATGTATTTCTTTGGCTTGAGTCCTTTTATTTGGTTGTTTCTTGTTCAACTCCACTTCCTCTCTTTCACATCTGAGTGATAGCTTTGGACTCATGAGTTGTCTCCTTTTTCAGCTATTATCTCTCTATGTATTCATGGGCTTGCCTTCTCTTCTAGTTGCTAGTTCCTTGGCCCCTCCTAAGAGTCCTAACTCTAACTTGGATTTTTACCCTCAATTTTGTCACTCCCAACATTTCATTTCTTCAACCCACCCCTCCTTGCCTCCCTCACTCACTTTAGTTTCTCCCTCGTCAACCCTTATTTTCCATATTCCATTAGTTTTGAACTCTATTTCTCCTTTAGCCCTCTATCTCCTCTCTAGCTAACTTTTAACATCCTTAGTTAGAATACAACAGTGAGACTTCACATTCCCTACTTCTAAGAGGTGAGTGGCTATAGGGCCCAACAAAGAGTGAAGAGATTTAGTACTTATTCTCCTAGCCATATTTTTCTACAAATCTAAGAAACAACTCCTTAAGCAGAGTGAGAAATTACATATGAACACTAGTGTCTTACAGATTCCAAAGTGTTAACTAAGGTGGAAAATTTGGTTATAGATATAAGACACTCTAGAGGCGACTTCAACTACTACATGCAGGTTGTTGACCTATATTGGCATTCACAAACACTGCTAGGAATGGTGTTGATCAATAGGAATGAGGCTCAGGGAGACATCCTCCTTCAACTAGAAGAGATTGAGGTGCTATCCCACTCCACAGATTGTAGACTTAGTAAAGTTGAAGTTCACCTTGGTTTATCACCTACTCCAAGTTGCTCTCTAAAAGGAAACAAGGACCCCATCCCACACCTGCTCCAAGCTGCTAACCAAAAGGAAACAAGGACCCCATCCCACTTGAAGCCTGTGGCTCCAGCAAGTCCTAAATGTTCTCTAGGTTAGCTAGTTTTTTATTTCTTAAACTTAGTTTTTCTTGTTTTTTAGCAAGACAAATGACCCTAACAACCAAATCATCTTTATTGTTTTTAGTTTTTTTTTATATATATTTTGGTTGAAACCCATCAAAAATTTCACATAACTATTATGAAAACTGAAATTTTGTGTTTATAGTAAATGATAAATGAGGCATTTTGTATTGTTAATGTGAGAAATATGTGCTCAACAAAACTAAATAATATATGGATATTTGTATTTTTTTTACTAAGCTGATATGGTATTTTGATTAAGTAATATATGTTTTTTTTATTGTTTCAATAAAATGATGCGAGTATTTTGATAAAATTTGATTAAATATAATATATGTTTTTTTGGTATTGTTTTAATAAAAAGATGTGAGTATTTTGATAAAATATAGACTAGTTAGTTTTTATGTTTTAGTTTTTATAAGGTTTTAAATTTATGAAGTAAATTCTCACATATCATTAACACCACTCACCCATCCCCCCACCAAACACAACCTACGCTATTGAAAGGAGTAGTAAACCGTAAACGTATTCAAGAAACTAGCCGACTCCACCATTAAATTTTTACGTACATATAAAAGCACTTCACATAGATCGTAATATCGTGAACATCTCTATCAACGTGTACATGCTCTTTAATTTCCACCTCTATCAACGAAAATCTTTCCTGCAGCTTACCAAAATGGAGTCCGATCGTGGTTTTCCCGATGAATTTGTTGATACACTGGTTCAAGATTTCGCTTACGATCCAATTAGATTGTCTATGGAAGAAGATCCTGTACAGATGCTCTATGATCGCAAGACGCTCGAGAGAATTTGGGACACCAAACACGATGCTGTCAATCCACACACCCTCCAGCCTTTCAACATTAGTAATGCCGTTCCGCAGGTTGAACTGAGGCAACAAATGTCCCAATACATTCTTGAGAACAGAAGCCGAACCCTAACCCTAGATCTTGACGTTATTCCCGACTACACCGCTGTCTTGAGCACGATAGACATGAAGAAACTCTTGAGCGAATTGAGAATTTGTTATGAAGATTTAGATTCTCATTGTTCAACTGCAATTGCTCAGGAAAAAACGGGAAACATGGAGGAAGAGAAGTATTGGAAGGCACTGTGGAAGAAATTAAATCTACTACGTCTTTATTGCGAGTACAGGCCTGAAAACAGAGAGACATTTTCGTCTATCAAGGGATATGAATACTTTTTCAAAGTAGTTAGTGAACCCCTTCTTGTTTTATGCCGTGAATACTATTCTGTATGTGATTATATCAAGGAAGTGTTCAGAGAAGCGGCAAGGATTGTGGATATCATTGGTGTGAAGTACATCGATCTGCAATCGGTACCTGAAAAATCTGTATGTGCGTTTGTACACATGTTAACTCATCTTGCGGAGTTGTATTTGAAAATCCAGAGTATGGTTTTAAGAATTTATAGTCAGCTGTTTTTTGGCAGCATAAATTATCTTCTTGGAAGCATAAGTGTTCAGAGAAGCGACATTTTCTGTAATAGAGTCGTAGAGACTGTTTTTTATCTGTTATCTCGCGAGAACGTCCCAGATATAACCAATGAAGATCTGTACAACGGAATGTTGACACTCAAAGCTGGGTGGATCAAAAACGCCAACCTCGTCTTAGACTCTGGACAGTACGTGGACGTTCTAGTGAATATGGTTATAATTTGCGTTTCCCGTTTGGAAACCCTGCATGCAGATGCAGTTCGTCATGCTAAATCCAGATCTCACAACACTGGAAATGACCAGACTATCAATATTCATAAAATTAGTACGGCACTCTACCAAGGCCTCTCCTTGATTGATTGGTTGATTGATCGGTGGGTGACAGATAATTTAAATGGTGGTCATAGCTTTGCAGATCAGAAGGCAAGGCTACAAACCTTGGATATAGTAAAAGAGATAATTCGAATGGTGAAACTTGATCTTTCAGGTTTCAAATTAATGGAACCATCTCACTTCCATTTCAGTCTTAATATTGCAAGGGCACTTTTTAAACAAGGTGGTTTCAATGTGATCAGTAAAAAAGACGTTGAAATTTTCAGAAAGTTTCTTAAAAGCAATGATGTGAAGAAATATGGCAACCAGGTTAAGATACTGCTTCAAGGCTTTATAAGGGATGCAGATGCCCTGTATCTTAAGTAGAGACTACGTGCATCCACAGATTCCGGAAATAGAAGTTGTGCAGTCACAAATAGAAGCCGGGCAGTCAGATAATCGTGAGATGATGATAATTTCATCTGTCATTAGTGATTGATGTGCAATTTCTTCTTTACCATTTAGGTTTTTTTTCATTCCTAAAGCTGTCAACTTAGTCATTGGATATCTCTGATTTCTTGTTTGGAAAGTCATTTGATTATTACATTTCTTAATTTGAGTGGCAAAAGTTTGTAAAGCTATTTTGTTCCAGTATAATGTTTATTTGATTTTTAAAAATAATAAATATCAATTTATAATATCTTAATATTAAATTCTAAGTTTTGAAAAATAATAAATATCAATTTATAATATCTTAATATTAAATTCTAAGTTTTGAGAGGGATTAATTTTTTTATTGTAAAAGTGATTTGCACTTTTAAAAATTTGAACTATATATTTAATAAATCCAAAATCAATCCAAAATAAAGATATATCTGAATTGATTTATTCAATAAATAAATCATTTTTAATAAATATTAAGTTTATTAATATTTAATGCAATTTTAATTTAAATATTATAATAAATTATTTATTTAAATATTATATAAATTATTTTTTAATAATTCAAAATAATGAAAATGAAAATATATATTTATTTAAAATTTAGTGAAAAAATATTTTAAACTAATATCTTTAGAATAAAATAAGATGATGTGGCATTGTAACGATTAGCTAAATATTGGATGAAGTCATGGGGCCAAAAAGTATTATTATTGTAGTTGCAAAGGAGGTTAAGTCGAGCACCATAAGAAAATTATTTTAGGTCCAAATCTCTCAATATTTAAATTTTAAATTTTGAGTGTTGGATTTCCTCCTTTTTGAATAAGTCGACTCCATGAGAAGCCCCTCGCCTTCATCACTATGAATATGGGCATGGATCCTCCATAAAGTCATGAATTGAACATGTTATCATTTGTGATTTTCTTCTCTAATTTTTGTGGCACTTAGTAATCATGCACACATGTAGTAATAGGTCACATTTTTGGAGTTGGTTGGATTCATCTTTTATGTTCTTTGTTATGTTCTTTTGTTGGGATTTTGGAATCAACTGAGTGGGCTTTTTTTCCCTTGTTTGACTCTCTTTTAATAGATTTCTATGGACTCTTTCTGAGGCTACATGTGTAGGTCCTAGAGGTCATATTTGGCCCACTTCCTTGCAAGGGTTTAAACTTCAAAGAATACAATCTAAGGTTTGAATTCATCCTTCATCACAAAGACTTCTATGGAAAGTTGAGGCATCCTTTTGGACAAGGCTATTTTTGATTCATCTATAGACTAGGCCAAGTTTCCTTGCAAATTGTTAAGGTCAATATGAGGCTATTGTGGGTTATCTAAGGTTACATCTGTTGCTTCATATGATCTTTATTCATTGTTTTTATAGACAACTACTATGGCATATTTCAATCCTTTCTGAAGTCAATTTGAATTTTTGGGTTGAGGTAGAATGGGCATATCTTGAAGCGAGTTCTAGCCTCCCTCTAAGGCACATTCTTTGCCATATTTTGCATATGCTTATCACCTACATTTTGGCCTTGAGGAAGTTTCTTATTCACACAAATTCAGGGTTATTTATGTGTGGTTCATCCGTACTATTTTGAGGGTAATTGAATGATGTTTGGAGCACAATCTGTGGATTGATTTGAAGTAATTTTATAAGTAAACTGAAGGTTGGTGTTGAGTCTACATTTGTGGCTTGCCTTAGGATTTGTTGAAGACCTATTCAAAAGTCTCATATAGACAAAGATCACTGATGTTCCTTGAAGTGTTTTGCAAACTCATCTGAAGCAATCCCGAATGGTAGAGTAACTTAATTCAATGGTTGGCCCAAAGATTGGTTTAAGGACTTTATATGACATGTCCCTCTAACATATTAAGGCTATTCATTGTGGTGAACCATCTTAAGCTACTCTTCCACATTTCTCTGGTACAATCCAATCCTTAAAGGCTTATCTTTATAAGTAAGGTTTTCATTGGATCATTTTTTGTGTAGGACTAGTTTGGAATAAGGATGACTGGAGACTTTCATTGTTAGATTGTGAACCATTTTAGAGTGATTTCCAAGGTATTTTAAGGTCAAGTTAATTATAATATTTGGGAAAAAGTATCCCTAAGAATATTGATCATTTTCACACCACATTCAGAGCATAAAATCCTTATCTTATGAGTCATTGAAATTCAAAAAGGGGCTTCATCTATAGTAGTGGAAACTTTGTATTAAGGGCCTGAAAGACCATTAGATAGCAACATATGTGTGTTGGAATAAGAGGTGCACTATTGACAACAAGATAAGGACAGAAAAAAGTAGACTAACAAGGTTAGATCAGTGGTAGAGGAAGACATCTTCAGGCATATCCTTAAAAGTCAATGGCACACTTGACATCAATAGACTTGAGATCACTAAAGGGAATCTTCAGGAACAATATTACAAATACCTACATTAGAAAACTTGAGGCATGATTTGATTGAAGTGCATTATCAAGTATTGAAATTGGACAAGTGAACATTTACAGTATATAAGGGGGCAGTTTTGTATTTAGGCAATTGATTCTATATCTATAGCATACATTGGTAGTAATGGGGTTTATTGAATATCTTTATAAGTGGGTCATTTTCCTTAGTACGGGAGACCACAATTTATTTCTCTGTTTTTTCAGGATTATTGAGTGGTGCAAGGCAGGAGAATGAAGCCTACATGGAATACGTATAGCCTATGAAACGAGAATAGAAGAGGAGAACCCATCCAAAAGAGAAGCATCCTTTACGACATCTAACAAGATAAGAAAAATTACAACAATTAAAGCCAATCAGTAGTTGTAGCTGTAGTGAGATTTAGGATGAAAAACTAGCCAATTTTGTAATGAAATTGAAGACAGAAACCGGAAAATATAAATGTAAGCTCCTCTTGAAGTGTTTCAAATTTGGTGAAATTGTTATTTTTTATTCAAAATTTCCTTATGCAAAATGTTCAGATGATGAAGAATAATCTCCTAAGAAGGTAAAGAAAAATCCGAAAAGATATAAGAAACTAGGTAAAATTAAAGTCTTCAAGGAAAGTCTCTACTCAAAAGAAGACAGTTCTCATCTTATGAAGAGAGTGGAAGTTACACGATAGTGACAGTGACACTCGAAGGGTTTTATTTATGGAAATGGATAATAGAAAGGGATATCCTAAAGAAGATGAAGAAGAATGTGAGGTATACCTTAAAAGAGAGCTTGTCAGTGCTTTAAAAGATGTAAAGATAGAAAGGATGAAAGTTGAGGCATTGGTAGCCAAGTTGAGTGAAGTAAAGAGACACGCTAAAGGTCTCAACAAGAACACTGAAGAGTCATAGGAGCTTATCATCAATCTAAAAGTGCAGTTAGAGGATGCCAAGAAAATTGAAGAAATACCCAAAAGGGAATTGGAGGAATGCACCCAAATAAAGGAGAGTTTGGAAGCATAGATAGTCTCACTACGAAAGGAAGCAAATAAGAGGAATATCCAATAAAATTTTGTAAATAACACCAAAGTGTTGAATGAAATTATTAAGAAACAAATTCCATGCAATGACAAATCAGGATTAGGATACAAGTCCACCTTTTGTCAAAGTTTCAAGCTCCACGATGACAGAAAAAGAAGCCAAACAAAAGTCACATATAAATATCATCAAGGACCCTATCAAGAAAGAGGAAAGTATTCTTGCAAAATAGAAGGTTCCAGATCAGAAGAAACAAAATCAACAACCTATAACAAGGAAACCTCAAGAGAAAGGTCTCTATAGAACTACACCACGAAGAAGATATCCCACTCTCAAGTATCAAACTATTTTCCTTGGTATATGTTATTCTTGCAAAAATTATGGGCACAATGCTATGAACTATAAAGCTTATGGTAGGAATAGAAGCAACACTGGAAAGTATTCTAGGAATGTTTAACCCATAAAATATTATGAAGGGCACAACAAAAAATGCAACAAGTTTGGATCCTTAAGTAATGAAGTATAGTTATACAAATGCAACAATTTTGGACATGTAGAAAACAAGTGCAGGTTGAACACTCCTCTGAGGGAACCAAAGCATGAATTAAATGTTTCTTCAAAAGAACCTTCAAGAATTTAGAAGAAGGATAAAAGAAATATGATTTATCTAAAATCCCAAAGCAAGAAAAGTGTATGGTATGTCAATAGTTGCTTCTCAACACATACTACAAGGGACGAAGACAAATTTGCATCTTTGCAGGAAGAAAACAATGGAACAATCTCATTTGGAAATGATAATTTAGCTAAGGTTATAGGAAAGGGCACAATTAAGCTCGGAAGCAAGGATGTCATGGTAGAAGACATTTTTCTCATTTAAAATATGAATAATAACCTACTAAGTGTGAGTCAAATGTGTGACCAAGGACACACACTTCTTTTTAACTCAAGGAAATGTGAAATAAGAAGGGAGAAATTAGGTAGATTAGTGGCAACTACAACAAGGACACCAAATGATATAGATATCTTGGATGAAATTGGAGATAAAGGTTGTTTCTTGGAAAAAAAGGATGAAAGTTGGCTTTGGCACAGGAGAACGGGTCACATGAACTTGATAATCTAGTAAAAATTAGTAAAAAGGAAGTTGTAAGGGAGATGCTAAAAAATTCAAAACCAACAAGGACCATGTGTAAGCACCACGGGGCTAGAAAAAAGACAAGGGTTGAGTTTAGGACCAAGGAATGCTCCACTTCAAAATCGTTAGAGTTAGAGTTAGTACATACTTACCTATGTGGACCAATGAGAACCAAAGGATTGGAAGCTGAACGATACTACACATTGTTTATCGATAGTTACACCAAAATGATGGTAGTAAGTTTTCTAGAGAAAAATTCAAAAGCATTTGAATGCTTCATAATTTACAAAGAGATGGTAGGAAATAAAACTGATTTGAGAATCAAGTGTTTAAGATTAGATAATGGAGGGGAAATCACATATAAAGAATTCCAACACTTCTGTGAAGAACAACGAATAAAAAGGTAATTCTTGGCTTCCAAAACACCACAAAAAAATGGAGTCCTTGAAAGAAAGAACAAAATGGTGGAAGAAATGGCAAGGACCATGTTGAATGATTTCAAATTGAGAGACATATTTTGGGTTCAAGGAGGGAAATTTGTGCATATTTTGTATAGAGGAATGCTTAGAAACAAAAGTGACAAGACCCCATATTAACTATGGAAGGGGAGACTGGTGAACATGAAGCACTTCAGAGTTTTCATAACCAAATGCTACATAAAAATGGAAGATAAGAAGATTGAAAATTTTGATTCCCAAGTAGATGAAGGTATATTTGTTGGATACTCACATAAATGTAAGGCTTGCAAATTTATAATTAAGACTCAACAAGATAGAAAGAATTAATGTAACATTTGATGAAGTTCATGGGAAAAATACCAAGCAAGGACACTCATCTTCAAAGAAGAAAGAAACAAAAGAACCATAGTAAGAAGGAAGAATAAAAGAAGAAGCACAATCGGAGGAAGAGCCAGCTACCAACCAGGAAGAAACAGAAGGTAATCACCAGGAAACTTCATAAACTCTTAAAATATGGTATCAAAAGAATCATCCATTAGAGAAAATCATCAATGATATGAATGCAAGAACAAGAACCAGAAGAAGCTGACAAATATGTATCCCAGAAAACGGACATATTGCACTATTGTCCACATCGAGCCTAGCAAATTTGAAGAAGCTAGGCATGATGAACATTAGATAAAATCCATGGAAGAAGAATTCAACAAGATAAAAAAGATTGAAACATGGAAATTGGTTCAAAGACCTAGGGATAAAAATGTCATTGGTACAAAATGGGTCTTTAGGAATTAGTTTTACGGATATGGGCGGGTGACTAGGAACAAAGTGAAATTAGTATGTAAAGGATATGTACAGGTTGAATGAATACATTTTAAAGAGGAATTTGCATCAGTTGCCAGGATGGAAGCTATTAGGATGTGTTAGTACTCCGTAATTTCTTAAGGCTATAAAAGAAATTGCAAAGGTAACCACAAAACCACTTTGAAGTTTAGAAACTAGCCCTTCTAAATTCAGAGAGGGATCTCTCTATTAGATTTAGCTTTGTTTACTTTGTAGGATTTTAGGCTAAATGTTAAAGTTCAGGGTTTGGTTTTTAAAATAGTTTGGTTGGAACAAGGAGGAAATCCATTGGGCAATGGGGTCAAAGGAGCTTAGAGTGATAAAGTTGCAGAAATATCAAGCTTAAGTGTAACAGGGCAAGGTAGGCATGTTGTTGGATCTTTGTAGTTTATGAAATAGAGAAGGAAGAAAAGATTAAGAATCACTTCAAATATAGAGCATTGTTACCTGAATTCTATATTTAAACTTCAGTGGAAAACATTGATTATTGCTTTAAACCATAACAGAGTGTGTTGAAATAAATTATGTACTTAATATTCTTAAAAACAATAAAGAAATGAAAGACATATGAAAACGGAGACAAGACAAGATTACAGTAAAAAGAACTTCATCGCACAATTATGACACATGAATCATGTAACAAATTTTTTGTATTAATGCAAATGGCCACTTGAGCTCAATAAACAACTTTACAATGAATGCTAGTATTTCTTAATACGAATCCCAACATCAATACTTAGAATTCTGAAGTATTTATACAAGTTCTATCTAAATATCTTGACATAAAATATAAAATTTATTACAAAATATCTCAAAGATTTTTCACAAAATAGAACAAAATTAGAGGAGATATGAAACTGTTGTGGTTGTTGGCACTATCCTTGAGGGTTATTGTTGATGATTGGGCCTGAAGAAGTGTTGTCATGTTTTCTTGTTGTTGGAGGTAAAAATGTTTTACTCCAACAATTCACATAATGTATCCCAATGCTCTTCACTTAGGATAGAAAACTTTAATAACTTCCTGCAAGTCTCATCTACCTCAATATACTTTTGAAAAGTAGGCTAGGCGAGAAACAGGTGCTTGATCTCCTGCTTGATGAACAGGTCAAACTCTATAGCCTACAAAAAAGTGTTCCCTATGATGCTTCCTTTAATGCCTGCAAAATTTGATTTATCTTGGTGTCAAACACACATGGTGAGCGAGAACAAATAGTAAAGATAAAACATGCAATACAATTTTATTCACAATTGATATACATTTATAGTACAATATGGTGATCATTGGGATTCACATCCCAAGGTCCCTTGGACTCCTTTTGTCCATTCAGCTTCCACACTAACCCATTTAGGATTAGGTGTCCAACAATCCCCCCCTTAATCCGAAGGGTTATGTATGAGTCCAAGAAGAGAGCTTTAATACAAAATGTGCAAATATGCATGGCAGCACTAGGCTGAATGTGCTCTATGAAATGTTGGTATAATATGGCGGTGGTTTAAGGATGGCCACCAACACTGGAACGCTTAGTGCATTTCCCGGAACTCTTCCAAAACTGGCAAGAAGCTGAAGTCTTCTGCTAGAGGAAGTGATCCTATTGTTTTAAAGATGGAAACCTTCAACCATAAAAGGGAGTTCTCACCCCGCATAAAAGGTAAAACTTCAACCTGAAAAGGGAAGTCTCAACCTGTGATGGTTTAAGGATTACCAACAACTCTGGAATGCTTAATGCATTTCCTGGAACTCTTCCAAAGCTGGCAAGAAGCTCGAGACTTCTGCTAGAGGAAGTGTTCTCAATTTTGTTCCTGGAACTCCTCCAAAACTGGCAAGAAGCTGAAGTCTTCTGCTAGAGGAAGTGTCCCAGATTGCCAACTGAAGGCATGCTCAGG
>APFE031346376.1:5520-15624 GCA_000404065.3 Pinus taeda
ATTATGATAAATTTTATTGTTTAAAATATCTACAATGCAATATTAAATTAGATATATAATGTATGTTTTATTCAATATACAAATAATGACTTTTGAATTTATTTAGTGATGTAATTTGTTCATAATTTTATGGTTTTTTAATTTTATGGTTGAAAACATTCAATTTCTTTTGTATCTAACATGTTATGGTTGAAAACATGTTGAATTTATACTTAGGAAAGAAAAATGATATTCTACCAAAAACATTAATGTGTTTTTTTCCTCATAAAAAACTTTGTTAGACACATAAAAATTTGGTTTTACTAGCATTTTTTTTAAATTTTAAAAATTGACCCTAAAAAAAAAATCATTGTTCCAATATCATCACTTTTGTTTTGAAGCTATATTTTGTACGAAAATTTCATAGTAAATTTCGTAGTCACCGCCATTTCTAAAACATGTTCAAAATTGACGCCTAAAAAATAAGAACATCGTTCCAATATACACACTTTTCGTTTCTAGCACTATTTTTGATGTTTTTTGGGGTTTTTTTTGCTAGAGTTCCTGTTTTGAGTATATAGTTCCCGTTTCAAAGTTTACATTGTTCAACTATTATTTATGTACATTCATCACTTTTTCAAGACATGTTAAACTATTGTTAAAATGTTCTTATTTACATTCATTTCTTTTTCAAGACATGTTGAACTATTGTTAAAATGTCCTCAAGTAGTTTAATCATATCCATTAGATATAATATATTTTGAAGAAGAGCAATTGATCTCAACTTTCAACTTAATGAGCTATATTGAAGCATGACCTTAATTCTTCTAGTGCATTGTGTGGGATTACATGATGTGATTTTAGATGAAGAAAAGCATTTTGGAGTATGCCCAAAGACTCGATGTGGGTGCAATGAGTCACAATGTACTCCGAGCCCATTACGTCCTTACCTCAGAGTTTATGAGCACCATGAAATCCTTACTTATTTATGAGTTTCATCACAAAACTACCTTCTTTTATTTTCTCCACTCCTATTTGAAATTGATTCCATCTAAGACATCTAAGTTATAAATATATATGTAATAGATATCTTTGTGTATCATAGAAACATACATACATAAATGGATATAAGACATCTAAGTTATAAATATATATGTAACAGATATCTTATCTTTGCGTATAATAGAAATATACATACATAAATGGATATATATATCTCATGCCCAGACGCACACATAAAAAATGGATATGGGTACATTTTTAACTCACTTATCAAATTAATGTTTCTAAAAATTAAATGATGTCAATAATATTCTATATATTTGAAAGTAGAGGTAATTATCTATCAAATTTAACCACTAGTTGGATATGTATGGTTGCTAACCATTGGTTGGATATGTATGGTTGCTTCCAATTTATCTTAGAGAATAAGTTTAATAGCAGCTTAACATTAAAAAGGGGAATCCAATTTTTACTAATCTCAATACAATTTTGGTAATTGTGTAGAGAGGTGCTCTACAACTAGTATATAGAAAGATGTGTAGGTCTAAATATTTGTATAATTTAAAATTTAACATAAATATTTAACATTTATATGTAAATGTAATATAGAGCAAATGTTAATAAACTTTAAAATTTGAATAGAGCCGAGTAGTGGGAGATGTTGTAGTGTTAATGAGTGTAAACATTTAAATATTTGCAAAATTAATAATAATAAAAATAATAAAATTCAATTTGTTATATTGTAATTTTGTTTGGGTAGTCCTTCCAACTCAAGTTGGAAATTATGTACTCGGGAAAATTGCATAAATAATTATAAGTTACATTGGTCAATGCTAAATTAATAATGGTTGATAGAAAAATGATCTTATAGTCTTTCTTTGACATGAAGTAATAAATTGAGATGTGAGATCCTTCCAACTCAAGTTAGAAATTATGTAGAAAATTGCCTAAATAGTTATAAGTTACATTAGTCGATGCTAAATTAATAATGGTGATAGAAAAATGATCCTATAGTCTTGCTTTGGTATGAAGTAATAAATTGAGATGTGAGGTGGATAAGTAAATTTATTACTCAAGTAAAAACACTTGCATAAATTTTGGTGGGTAGTACCGATTAGTAATGCTAAACATTTACAGCTTTTGCTCAGTGCTGAAAAAAAGACATAAATAAATGGTGAGAAGTAGTAAGTATATTTTTTACATCTTATTCCTATCCATTTTTTATGCAAAAAGCTTACTTAAATTATGGTGGGAAGTAACTGATAGTAAATATGTTATTTATTTCAGTAAAAACTCACCACACAAATATCTAAAAATCATGCATTAATACTGCAACCGTATCCATAAATTATGGTATAAAATATGTAAGGTAGTTATCCACATGGAATTATATTGTGAAAAAGGTTACAATAAAACCTTCAATTTTTGAAAATCAATTTTTAATAATATTAAAAATAAATATTTAATTTTCAAAGTCAAACATTATAAATTGCATTCGTTAATGCTAAAATAATAGTGATCAACAAATAAATCTATTCTTGGAAGGACTAATAAGGATTCCATAATAATATTTAAATTTAATTAATAAGCACCTAATACTTACAATAAAGTTACAATATAACAAGTTTATTAACCATGGATATCCACCCCACTTTACCATGGATTTATTAATTTGTAATTAGATTTTGTTATAATACCATGGACCGATACCATGACTTATCAATACCATATGCCAAAAAACCATAACTCGTGTTATAATAAAAAATTAAAACTTAAAATATATTAGACATTACCTATATCATTGATTACATAAAGTGAATTCTCAATCATATGGATGGAGGGGAGATGGAGAGGAAAAGAGAGAGAGGGGAGAAGGAGAGAGGAAGGGAGATAGTGACAGAGCTGAAGGATGGAGTGAGAAAGAGAGGGAGAGAGAGGGAGGTGTGACAAAGAGGGAGATGGAGGAATGAAGAGAGAAAGGAGGGGAGAGAGAGAGAGGAAGGGAAGGACAAAGACATAGAGAGATAGTGGTAGAGAGATATTGTAACTCCTTCTTGGTTGTGCAATGGGCGAGCGCTGGGCGACCGGGCGCGCGCGCACGACGGGCGTGCGATGGGCGCGTTGGGCATGCGACAGTGCGACGAGCGGGTGCGATCGGCCGATGTGAGATAAGCGCGTGCGGAGGAAATGCGATGATAGGTGCGACGAACGACAAGCGACTTGCGACACTTGGAGAATGGGCAAGGAAGTGAAGGCGACTTATACCCTTGGTACGTGGGCGTTCATAGGGGCTGGCCGACGGTTCCTTGGCAAGTTTTGTGGGTGTGCAAGCCAGCGTTTAGGGGGTCGGCTTAACAAGCAACCACCCTCCCACCATACGTATATATTGGCAACGCTTGGATGGACTTGGAAACACATTCGATCATTCAAACTCACACTTCTATGCATAAGACAAGAGCTAGTGCACAGATATGGTAGCTGCTTGGTTGATGGTTGGCAAGGAGTGTCGTATGTTGGGTGACGAGTGCGCAGACTTTGTGCAAGGCTTGAGGAGGAGTTCTAGGTGTCTCGGGTGAGCACCCTCCTACCGTGCAAGATTGGCACAAGTGTTGTAAAGGCGGTTCTATGCCTCGGTTGTAAATTTGACTAAGTGTGAGACTTGGTTTGGCCAAGACACACTTGTATTGTAAAACTGATATTCTTAATAAACTGTTGGGTAGACTCACATTACGGGGAGTTGCCCCTCCCCTTTATACTTGTTGCAATTGTTGATGTTCTTGTTATATAATTGCTATGGATAATGAATGAGTATGGGCTTCATTAACTATAAAGGATAATTGCATGTTTACTTGGTTGCGAAACACAAGCTAAGTAATGAGAAAGTGAATTTAGGCGTAGTCCATGTGCACGAGTATTGTTAAAAATAAAGTGTTCGGTGGTGCCGCAGCTCACCGGCATGGTTGAAAGACCACCGTAGGCTTGGGGGAATGACAGTTGATATCAGAGCTGATATCATGGTTGATGAAGAAGTGCTAATCCCACCACACTATCGTGAGTTGGTATCAGAGCTGATATCCTGGTTGATGAAGAAGAGCTGATCCCACCACACTATCGTGAGTTGGTATCAAAGTAGGCTGATGACCGGGTTGATGAAGTGTTGAACCATTGAAGCAGCTCAATTGGGCTCGGTTTGAGCAGGTTGCTCATAACGGTGAAGAGTCAAGGATGTCTATCTTGCAAGAAATGGGTTTTGCAACCTTCAAGGACTTTGAAGAGAGTCTACTTGAGGAATCAAGAGAGGTTGAACAAAGGCTTGCAGAATGGGAAAAAGTTATGTTCAAAGCAAGGGACGCTCTTCATGCCTTGGTCAAGGAAGGAATTTCTGACGGAAATAGGGACGAAGCCTGTCCACTTGTGAAGGAAGTGGACTTGTCTGAAGCAGAATCCAAGGAATTGAAGATAAGGCAGCAATTGATTCAAAAGAAGTGGGAAGTGCTAACTCTTGAGAAGAAGCATTCCATAGCTTTGACTCATAAGGAGAAAGCTGTAGAATGTGATAAGGAAGAGGAAGCCTTGATAGTTGAAGATGTTGCAGACATGACCGTGATGGAGGATGAACTTGAGCTTGATCAAGTTGGACCAAGATCGGGCATTTTGCAGACATGTATGGATGAGGGTACTCTCATGGAGGAACCTCATGGTCATGATCATGTTGATGGTGATGTAAGTATTGTTGATACATGTGTTTCATTTGAGCATTTGGTAGATGGACCGTGTGCAGGGAAGGGCAAAATCAGTTTGCCAATGCTAGGGAGCATCTTACCATGGATGTTTATGATGAAACCTTGTATGGAGAAGCAAGGATTGTTGATTGTTGCATGACTTGTTGGGGTTGTTTGTGACCTTGTGGGAGGAGGTACAAAGGCCCGTGACAAGGGTGGAACTTGATGATCATTGTGGAGGAATGGGTTGTGCTTTAGCCACATGGCTAAGTGCCCGACATGACTCATGGACAGTTTGAAGGGCACACACTTGGGTGGACTTCTCATGGTCGAGACCAAGAGATAGTCTTGGTGGAACCTTTGGTGGAGGAGCTATGATGGAAGGGACTCGTAATGATGATGCTTGGGTGGACTTCTCATGGCCGTGACCAAGAGATAGCCTTGATGGACACTTTGGTGGAGGAGCTATGATGAAGGAAACTCATGACATGACATGATGATATGGTTGGGTGACCGAGTTCACTAGACCGAAGATTGCAGCTTGGATAGGGATGACCGATGGTTGTGATGGGTCTACTTGGTTGGACTACATGGCAACTTAGTCATGGACATCAGGTTGGAGACAAGGAGTATGGCAGTCTTATGCAGGGACATATTGTGGGTGCACTTGTAGAGGTGTCACTTATGGGCATCCAATGAGGTGTACCAAGGCATGGATGTTGTGCAGATAGATGTGCTAGTGTGACATGGAGACTTATACTTATGAGCCTATGGAGAGGTTGTACACTCTTGTGCAACAAAACCATGGACTTGGATGGAGTTGTGAGCAGGCCATGGGGCATTCTTACTACATGGACAGCTGAGGCATCTTGCAGAGACCTTTGGGTGGAGGCTTGTATGCTTGCTAGAGTCTTGGTTGGGGATGGCTTATGGAGCTCATGATGACATGAGATTGTTGTGACTCTTGGAGACTTCATATATGGTGGACTTGGAGGATCTGATGCATTGAGGAGCTGAGGTCAGGGACTTTGATGCAGGATGGGGTGCATACTTCCAAGTACATGTATGGGAATGGCTTGGAAGAGTGACTTGATGTAGAGGATCGATATGAGACACTTTGAGGTGATGGAGTTACAATGATGATGATGCTTTGGTGGCTACACTTGGGCATGGGTTGAGCTGAGACTCAACTACTTTTTACACATGGGAGCTGATTGATCTATGATCATGGGCAGCACATGGATACATGAGGCAGGTGTATACTTGTTTCTATGGAGACTTGAGGGTTGACACATTACATATGTGATGGAGGTTGCTTCATGGACATGGATGTGGCACACCGAGAGTTGGAGTTTGATGAGATGGTCTCTTCATATTGAGGAGGCACACATATGGGTGATGTTGGGATTAATGTGGCTGATTTCATATAGCACATTGACACCAAACATCATGGACATGTTGCAGATGAGATGAGGGCTACTTCATGGATTTGGGCATGGGTTAATTATATGGATGGATTCTTGATCGAGTTCAGGATGTGACAGGATGCTTTGAGGAACAACTGATGGTGGCATGAGGATGTTCACTCTCATGGTTTGGGCGTGACGGTTGGATTAGCTACCCAACTAGTTCAGACATGGGGACATGTAGTGTACAGAGATATGTTGGCATTGTGTTGGAGTATCATGGCAGCAGATCACATGGGGGACAACACATGATGAGGTTGACATGATATGTTGCAGTGAGCATGTAGCTTGAGATGGAGGGACCATCCTTCCACGATGGAGCAACATGTGGAGATTGTGACATGATGGTTGATTGTCATGGATTGACAGGACTTCCGATTGTTGAGATGAGATGTTGGCACATGATTGAGATGTGTTAACACTTGTTGACATATCATGCGCAGCTTTGCATATGGTGGAGTGATGCATATGATGGAGTTGACACATTGTTGCAGCAGACATGTAGCTTGATGTTGGAAGGATCAGCCTTCCATGGTGGAGAGCAGCATGGAGAGATTGTGGCAGGTGGTCGATGATCATGGACATCCGATATATGACATATCGATGGAGGTATTCATTGGTATGGACTATCTTGGTGACAGTTGGTTGCTAAGAGGAGACATGCTGGAGATGGAGTCCTACATATGTTGCAAGGATGTTTGCCATATGTGAGGAAAGTTGACATCATGGATATTGGTGCTTGGGGATGTTGTCGAGGACAACAACGACTTCAGGTGGAGGAGGATGTAATGCCTTCTTGGTTGTGCGACGGGCGGGCGCTGGGCGACTGGGCGCGCGCGCACGAGGGGCGTGCGATGGGCGCGTTGGGCATGCGATGGTGCGACGGGCAGGTGCGATTGGCCGATGTGCGACGGATGTGCGATGAGCGCGTGCGGAGGAAATGCGATGATAGGTGTGACGAACGACAAGCGACTTGCGACACTTGGAGAATGAGCAAGGAAGTGAAGTCGACTTATACCCTTGGTACGTGGGCGTTCATAGGGGTTGGCCGACGGTTCCTTGGCAAGTTTCGTGGGTGTGCAAGCCAGCGTTTAGGGGGTCGACTTAACAAGCAACCACCCTCCCACTATACGTATATATTGGCAACGCTTGGATGGACTTGGAAACACATTCGATCATTCGAACTCACACTTCTACGCATAAGACAAGAGCTAGTGCACAGATATGGTTGGTGAATGCGCATAGCTCATGCGCACAACTTGGAGATTGCGCAGAGCAGCTTGGTTGATGGTTGGCAAGGAGTGTCGTACGTTGGGTGACGAGTGCGCAGACTTTGTGCAGGGCTTGAGGAGCAGTTCTAGGTGTCTCGGGTGAGCACCCTCCTACCGTGCAAGATTGGCACAAGTGTTGTAAAGGCAATTCTATGCCTCGGTTGTAAATTTGACTAAGTGTGAGACTTGGTTTGGCCAATACACACTTGTATTGTAAAACTGGTATTCTTAATAAATTGTTGGGCAGACTCACATTACGGGGAGTTGCCCCTCCCCTTTATACTTGTTGCAATTGTTGATGTTCTTGTTATATAATTGCTATGGATAATGAATGATTATGGGCTTCATTAACTATAAAGGATAATTGCATGTTTACTTGGTTGTGAAACACATGTTAAGCAATGAGAAAGTGAATTTAAGCGTAGTCCATGTGCACGAGTATTGTTAAAAAGAAAGTGTTCGGTGGTGTCGCACCTCGCCGGCACGGTTGAAAGACCACCGTAGGCTTGGGGGCGTGACAGATATGGAGTGATAAAGGAGAGATGGAGAAAGAGTGAGGGAGAGAGTAGTGGAGGGAAGACAAATAGAAGGAGAGAAGAGAGAGAGAGGAGAAAGGGGAGAGAGCGGGAGGGAGATATTGACATAGTTGGAGGAGAGAGAGGGAGAGAGATATTGACATAGTTGGAGAAGAGAGAGAGAGATTGTGGGGAGAGATAGAGGGAGGTGGAAGAGAAAAGGAGAGAGGATTTGAGAAGGAGGAGGAGGAGAGAGAAAGAGGAAAGAACAAAGACAATGAAAGATAAGGTGGAGAGAGAAAGGTAGTGACAAGGAAGAGATGAAGATAGAGTGAGTGAAAGAGAAGAGAAGGGAAAAAGAGAGAGGAAGACATAGCGATGGAGGGTGGAGAGAAAGAGACAGGGAGGGAGATAGTGGCAAAGTTGGAGGGTAGAGAGAGAAAGAGTGCGATGGGCGGAGAGATAGAAGGGGAAAGAGAGAAAGGGAGAGATAGGACTTGAGAGAGAGGGAGGGGGGAGAGAGAAGAATGACAAGAAATACATAAAGAGAAAGGCGAAGAGAGAGGAAGGGAAGAAATACATAAAGAGAAAGGTGGAGAGAGAGAGGGTGACAAGGGAGGGACACAGAGAGAGAGGGAGGAATAGACCCTACCTACATATAGTATGTGTATATAAAAACTGACAGAGATCCATCTTAACCTGAGATCTATAAGTGCAGAGAAAGATCAAATCTCTTGAGGTATAAACCTCTTTTTTAAATAAAATTTTTACCTTCCTAAATATTTGATATCTCACCACTTAATAAATCCAAAATTAATCTAAACCAATAATATTTCATTATTTGATTAGTGAATAAATCATTACATATTCATTATCTTGTCACCTAATACGGGTGAGATAACATTCATACAGTCTGCTGAACATATCCGTGACACATGGTTTATAGGTTATGCAGGCTGCCCAAAATTTTCGTGGCAAAAATGTGTGGCATATCCGTGGCAGATGGTTTATGGGTTATGCAGGTCACGCAAAATTTTCGTGGCACGGAAGGTGTGGCATTTATGTAGAGATCATTATGAAGTGAAATTATGAATCAATTTTAACTTCTATTTTTTTTTTAATTCCAGCGAATAGAAAGCACTATTAAACAAGTTTTTATGATAGATTCGTTCAGCAATTGGCTTTGCTCTCCTCAGGATATGAGTCGCAAGTGCCCACCGGTCATCTGATTTTAACAGTCCTCGAGGCCAGGCCTCTCTGCGTCTCACAGGTTTGTGTTGTTTAATGTAATAGTCAAATTAAAAAGTTTGGATCCAGATAACATTGTTATAATTTATAAAAGTTTATAAATGATTACTTGATTTTAAAGAAATTAGAGCACATAATTCTATTGGTAATTCCCAAACCGACATAATAAGATTTAAACATGTGAAGTTACCCAACAACTTTATAATGCCCTTCATCCAATTTCCTTTGGTTCTAAGTTTGGACAACTCGATCCAACTTTATAGTGCCCTGCGTGGCAGCCACACTCCAGATTGTGTATGCCATTATTTTCCCGTGTTCGCGCTGGCCAATCTTGTTGCGGCCACAATCCAGAATGTGTACGGCGTTCATTTCCCACATTCACTTTGACCACTTATGGCATTTCCAACATTCGCGTTGGCCAATCTTGTTGCGGCCACGCTCCAGATTGTGTACGCCATTCTTCCCACGTGTTCACGTTGAACAATTTTATGGCAGCCACATTCCAGATAGCGTACGGCCGCTGTTCCTGTTAGTCAATTTTTGGATTCTTTTCCCTTCATTATTTTGGCTAATTTTGATGCAGCGAATCTCGATATCGTGCGTGGCATTCTCAATTTCCGTGGGATTCATAATTCTCGCCGATCAATCCTATGCTATTCAATTAATTCTTCCATTATTAAACTTAGGGGAATGCTTTGAAATACATTATGTTTTATGGAGTGATTTCACTGAATTTTTTTTATCTGGTTTTCGAAGGGCAGCTTTTTATTGGAAATTGAATATAAATGACGAAAAATTTAATTTAAAAAAAGGGTATAATTATATTTCAAATATATTAAATTAACTTCTTTTAAAATTTAGAATTTTAAATAAACGTTTAATCAATAAATGAATATACATT
>APFE031346376.1:16744-31502 GCA_000404065.3 Pinus taeda
AAAAATATTAAAATAATTAAGTAAAATAAAAAGAGTATATTATTTTAGATTTAGTTGTATTCTACTCTAGTGTTATTAGGTGTAATATCCTTATCTCTAGAAGCATATATTACAGGTTTATTAAAAATGGAAAATATTTTTTTATCTATTCTGATTGGTAGTAAGAATTAGTTGCAGAACGTGTTACAGCTATAATGTGGATAACTGTAATTATTCGCAAATCAATCACAAGTCGTTGATCTCGACTCTTGGCAGACTTGGGTTGTCGTCTTCGTTGAAAACATTTAATTCCAACTACTTGACTCAATAAATGCTCATCAATCTCCAGAGTTCAGGAGATGGTCTCGAGTCTTCTGGAGAATTTAGGTGGCGTCTTGAATAAACCACCGACAACTAAAATTGAGAACCTTCATCATCGTGTATAAAATCATACATTGGCAATGTGAAATTCAAGATGTGTGTTTTGTGTTTATTGTGTCTTGTGTTCTCTGATTTGGTATCAGAGCGAGGTTAAGTATCAAGAGGTTGAGGTGTGTGTGAGCCATCAGAGTGAGTGAGATATTGCTGTGTGAGGTTCGAGAGACCTTGTGTTGTAGAGAAGTCTCATAAAGGTTGATGTGTTGTAGAGAGGATGTGAAGCCAGTGTGAGAAATTGTTGAAAGTTGAAATTGTTGCAGCTCCTGTGTATGAGAATGGGACATGAAGGAGGTCTACGGTCTGCGTAGAAGGAATATTCAAGATTCTAGCTATGCAAAAAGTGCTAGACGAAGGGGCTGAGAACCATGAATTCGTAGTTGCAGTTCATGTCCCTACCGAAACCGGGACTTTTGAAGCAAAAAAGGAGCGGGTATATTTCCAGCTAGTTTCATAGATACAATGAATGATTCCCATCGATTTTTAGTAGCGATCATATATTGCAAGGTTAAATCTTGAATGGTGTTTCATCGATATTAACCCAAGGCTCATGTTTGAAATTTGAAGAATAGTTATAGTTTTCGTGGAGAAGTCTACTGGTGCAGAGGACAATCAGGGAGACAACACTAGTGCATAGAAGACTGTGTCGTGTAGGTTCTGGTGAGAATTTTTCTGCAGGTGGAGCCACTGTGATTGTGCAGTCCGCTGGTTCTTGAGCCATGTGATGCCAAGGAAATCGAGGTGAAGATTTTGGATTTCCAAGATGGAGTTGTGGCGCAAAATAAGCGACTGGGGTGAGTATTTTTTGTTTTTAAGTTATCTCTTTCGAGTCCGTTTGAGCAGTAATTTAAAAGGTTAGAAAAAAAAACCCTCAATTCCATAGTTTAAGGGTTAAAGTCATGTGGGTGAAGAGCTTTTTATATGATATTAAAGTTTTATTCAAACAATAAGGTGACCATTTTTGTTTATATATAATAAAACAATATAGAGCGTTCTTTTGTTCTAGATATAATAATATATATATATAATATATAAAGCGTTTATATTTGTGATTCAGAGTAAGGAAATTAGTTATTGAAAGTGTGAAAGATTAATATAATGGCTAATGTATTGGTAGAATTTTATTTATGTGAATCTAATAAGTTAGATGGTGAAAACTATGCAAATTGGAAGTTTAAGTTGCAGACTTTAATGGAAGGTTACATCAAATGGACAATTTTTTTTGGAGCTAAAGTCAAGCCAGTGTGCCAGTGTCCCAGATGCTGCAATTCAAGATTGGAAGCAACAGGAAAACAAAGCAAAGGTGCTTTTGTAGATGTCTGTTAAGAACAATATTATCCCACACATTAGAGAGTGCAAAACATCCAAGAAGACATGCGACACTCTCAAAAGTTTGTATGAGACGAAGACTACAAATCGAATAATGTATTTAAAGAGTAAGCTTATTTCAATTAAGATGGAAGAAAATGAAAGTGTCAATAATTTTATTTATACAATTAAGGATCTAAAGGATAAATTAGGTGACATTGGTGAAACAATATCTAGTACAGACGTGGTTACTGTGACATTAAATAGAATGCTTGATGAATATCAAATGTTTATCACTAGTCTTTCATCTAGAGAGAAGGCTCCTACTTTTGATGAGTGGCAGGTATACTTATGTGGGAAGAAAAGCAGAGAAAAAGCCTTAAACAAAAATATCTGAATTAAGATTTAGCATTGATGGCTAAAGGGAAGCAGTCCTTCAAAGGAAAACGATGGGAGAAAAATAAAGGGAAAAAGGCACAGGTTAAATCATTTCAATGTACACCTTTACCAAGGACAAATGCCAAATCAAGTAGAGATAATGCGTGTTATTACTATGGAAAACCTGGTCATTTTACTAAGAATTGCATGGAAAGAAGGTTTGATCAATTTAAACAAAGAAGACATTCATAAAATTATGTTGATAGAGATGAAGCAATTAGTCATGAATTTAACAATCTTAGATTGTTTGTGTCCAATGTTTCTTTATCACCAAAAATTGATGATGATAATGCTTGGTTTATAGATTATGATGCATCAATCCACATGTCATGCAAAAGGGATTGGTTTGATACTTGTTATGAAGTTAATAATGGTGCACACATCTATTTAGGAGATAATAAATTACAAGAAATTAAAGGATATGGTGATATAAGTGTTATGATGCCTAATGAACAAGAAAAGCAAATTCAAAGTGTGTTGTATGTTCCAGGATTAAAGAAGAACTTAGTTTCAGTCTCTACTACTATAAACCAACATTTAAAAGTTGAATTTGTGAAATCACATTGCTTGGTAAAGGATGTGGAGGACAACTAAGGTTGTTCCAAAAGGAATGGGAGTTAGAGGATTATACAATTTGGATGTAATGAAGAATGGGCATCAAGCTTTGGCATCAATAAGAATGTCAAATATAGAGATTTTTTTTTGATAAGTAAGAGACGAAGCTTCTATTAATCTAACCAAATTGCATAGTTTACAAAGTGTCCTAGACAGTAGGTAAGACAGAAAAACAGGGACTGAGGCCCATAAAATCTCTACAGACATCCCACCAGGAGTCCACAAAGGGACCTAAAGTGGACCACACTGCACCCAACAAACAGACCTGACACCAACTATAGAATGGGTCCCCTAAACAAATTCTGGTTCGGAACCCTCAAGCAACACGCACAAACCAATCCCTGCCATTGATTGCACAACCCCGATCCAATGACCATCATGGATATCATGCGGACGAGAATAACAGAGGTTAACCTCCTGATGAGGGCAGTTTTCTCTCACCTCACATTGCAACGTGTCACACAATGAGTGTAATCGAAGCCAACTTACAAAAAACCAGATACCATTCTTGTCCCGCGCGATATACCATTTATGGTTTTGAGTCTGCAGTTTCATGGAAAAACCAGAATGCCCGGTCGTTAAGCGAAGACCGTCTGACCAATCCCATGGACAATTCTGACCCTTTCTCTTGGAACCTTCATCAAAAACTCGCTGAGCCAAATAAACACAGGCAACCAGATCTATGGTGCTGCCCGAATCGTGACCTTCACCAATCAACTGAAAGTGAGCAGAGCTATGGAGAGGAGCCAAAACCAAAAAATGTAGATGAATCAGGTGATACCATCCTCACACCTATCTCCTGAACCCTTCGATCAGTACTATTCATCCACAGTTCCATATCTTTGGTTGCCAAGAAGAAACAATCCTCTAGCAGTTTTCTGGCAGGTAACGACTCCCAAGCATGCCGAGAATCCCTGTTCTTATTGGTCACTCCTTCATTGGCCAACCGATCCGCTAACATATTTTCCTTCCTTCTAACATGAACAAATCTTATCATCAAGGGTTTGCAAGTGAGGGTGGATACGGTAAAAAACCTGCAGTAGCTTCCAGTGCTTTGACACTTTATCTGGCGAAGTTCTATTGTGAATCTTCTTGGCTGCTCTAATGATCAATTCTGAATTTGCTTCAATGATAGCATTCTATAAATTTGCCTCTACCAGGATCTCCAAGCATTGTTCTAATGCCAGGAGTTCAGCCATATTATGGATACCCTTTCCCAAGTGGCCATGGAAGATGCATTTTATTTTCCCCTAATGATCTCTTATGGCACCCCCATAGCCAGCTACCCCTGGATTTCCCTTAGAAGCTCCATCAATGTTTACTTTGAAGAAGCCCTGTGGAGGGGGCTGCCAACTACTGGCTCCTGTATTTATAGTTCTGAATCCCTTTATTATTCGTTGAGGACTGATGGATTGTAGTCCCAAATTTAGTATAATATTCTCCTCATGAGGCAGAGGAGGATCCTTTGGAATTGACCTCAAAAGGCTTTTAACTGTTTCTTTAAGCTGCTTTAGAATTTGATTGATTATGTGCTAGGGCTTGCTAGCTTTATTTTTCAAGATCCGCCTATTGCACTCTTTCCAAACATTCCAAATGATAAAGCCTGGTACTAGCATCCAAGCTTTGTTGATGATCTCATTCTTTGAGAAGTTATTCCTCTAGTTTTTCAATGTGTTGGATATGTTGAGACTATCCCTGTTAGTTTGTGTGAAGATTGATGCTACCCAGTTCCACACCTTAGTAGAGAAAGGGCAGAGGTTGAGAAGGTGTTCAATTGTTTCCTCATGTGAGCCACAAAGGTGACGTTTGGAAGGGCCAATGAAGCCTTTCTTTAGTAGGTTTTCCCAAGTTAGGATCTTTCTTTGATGCACAAGCCAAATGAATAATTTTATTTTCATCCAGTGAGGAGTTTGCCAAAGCTCCTTCCAGACATCTTCTGTATTCACAAAGTTAAACCCTGTGACTGCCTGATTTTCTTCTTTGAGGTTAAAGTTACCTTCATTATTCTTCCCCCATCTTAGTTGGTCAGGTGAGGAGGAAAACTGAATCCTCCTATGCTCTAAATCCTGTGTAAGAGCATCTTCCTTGGCCTTCAGAGGACTCTCATCACTGTAACCTAGGTCCTTCCATTTTCTCCATTTTTCATTATTACTTCCCTGGTCCTAGTAGTCTTTTACCAATAACACACCTTTTCTCTCTATGTCTCTCTTAAAGACTGCTAGGTCATTCCTATTTAGGATGGGTTCCTATTGCCAGCTGTCCTCCTAAAAGTGGGCACGGTCCCCTGCTCGGATTTCCCAGAAACAGTGTTGCTAAACAATGCTTTTTCTCTCCCAAGAAAGTTTCCAAATGTGTGAGCCCCTAATCTGTCCTGACATTCTGATATGGTCCATCTCCTGCTAGTCCTTAGCATACTTTTGTTTCCAAAGTTTGGCCCAGAGGGCATTCAACTCCTTAATCCATCTCCACTAGAGCTTAGCTCCCGAAACTTTGCTGAGAGTTTCCGGGTCATGCAACCCCAAGCCACCATGGCTTTTGGGCCTGCAAAGCTTGTCCTAGGCCACTAAAGCCCACTTCTTCTTCTCCTCCCCTTTGTCCCATAGAAAGTCCCTTTTTATGCTTCTTATATGTTGCTTAATACCTTGAGGAGCAGAAAGAGTTGAAAACATGAAAATGGGAATGGCCTGTAGGACCGTCTGTGTGAGCACAAGTCTCCCTACTAGGTTTAAGGATCTACATGTCCATTTTCTGATCTTGTCGTGAAGTTTATTTAAAATTGATTCCCATATTTTCTTTCTTAAAGGTTTGTCAGTAAGAGGAATGCCAAGATAATTGGATAATAACTGTTCCCTTTGAAAACCAAGAATCCTGGTAATGTTTCTTTCTATAGCAATATTGGTATTAAAGAAAAAAACTTTTGAATTGTTGAGGCTTACCTCTATTCCTGTCGCTAGAGCAAAGTTGTTTAGTATGTTTTTGATTGCTTTTGCTTCCCTAACTGCGGGTATGCCGTGCAACATAGTATCATCCTCAAATTGTTGATGCGTGTTAGCCTCTCCATCCGTGGTGAGCTTGATAGCCTGAATTCGACCTTCAACAATTTCCATTTTGATTGCCCTACCTAGCCCTTCCATCATGAGGACAAAGAGGAAAGGTGAGAGTAGGTTGCTTTGTCTGAGCCCTCTAGAAAGTGAGAAGGGACTTGAAGGAGCTCCATTAAGTAGAATGGAGAAGCTGGTTGTAGTAACTAGTGCCATAACCCATCTGATCCAATTTTGGTCAAGGCCATAGGCTTTTAGAATAGATTTAATATAAGACCAGCTAAGTTTGTCATAGGCTTTCGCAAGGTCCAACTGAATGATCATGCCTACTTGCTTGTTGAAATTGAGAGAGTGTACCACCTCATGTGCTTAGATGATGTTGTTGAGAATTTGTCTTGCTTCCACATATCCTGTTTGCTCTTCTGAGATGAGGGAAGGTAGCAGGGGCTTGAGTCTATTAGCTATCACTTTGGAGATGATTTTATACACCACATTGCATAACGCTATGGGTCGAAATCCATCCAGAGTCATAGCACTTTCATTTTCGGGGATTAAAGATATGAAGGAGGTGTTCAGTGCTTTCAGAACCTTTTTGGATTTTCTCGAGTCTTCCACAACCTCGAGGATGTCATGCTTGATTGTATCCCATCAGGCTTTGAAGAAATACACATTGAGTCCATCTTTGAATTTCCTTAATCACCTCACTCACCTCCTCCTCCGAGACTAGTCTGTTGAGATTGTGGTTATCCTCTCTGGTGACCAACTTGGGAATATACTTGGTGAATCGACTAATGAACTTAGATCTATCCTCCAGTGGCTCCTTTGCAATATTGGAAAAGTGTTGAACTAGACTCGATTCCATGTCCATGTGAGATACAAGCTCAATACCTTGAGAATCCTTAATCTTAGTGATTCTATTGTGTGCCCTATGTGCCATAGTGGATTTGTGAAAGAATTTTATGTTTCTTTCTCCCTCTTTGATCCATTGAATTCTAAATTTCTATCTCTAGAAAATTTCCTCTTGCAGACAACGATTCTCCCAATCCTCTTGTAGAGAGTTAGTTCGTTTTTGCCTCTCTTCATTGAAGCCCTCTGTGATATTGATCTGATTGATTTCCTGTAATTTCTGCTTAGTTTCTATTCTGGCCTTGAGTATATCACCAAATTCCTTTTTATTCCAAGCTTTAAGTTTGGATTTAATGTGTTTGAGTCTTTGTTGGAGCATGAACATTTTGGTACCTTGAATATTTAACTCCTCTTTCCACCATTTGTCAATTTAACTAATGAATTTGGGGTGAGAGAGCCAGGAATTTTCGAATCTGAAGGGCTTGTATCTCGGAGTGCCCATAAAGGTAGCTTCTAGCTGAACTGGCCAATGATCTAAACCTCCAAAGGGCATAATGGAAGTGGTGATGGCTGGTCCAGTGAGGAGGAGATCCTTAGAAATAATAAATATGTCAATTTTGGAAGCCACTTGTGAAACCCCTCCCCTTTTATTGTTTCAAGTGAAGGTTCCATTTATAGTCTAAGTGTCCACTAGTCCCATCTTCCTAATGAAATATTGAAAGGATTCAGAGTCTCTGCCTAGCTGTCTAGTGCCTCCTTTTTTTCCGAAAGATATCTTATCATATTGAAGTCACCTGCTACTATCCAGGGCATATTGGGATATTTGCTCTTAGAACTTTCAGAGAGGTAAGAAGCTTGAGTTTGTCTGCTTGCTTTTGAGGTCCATAAACATTTGTTATCATGTAAGTCTCCTTATCACCTACAGAACTACACAACAAAGATAGATAGTTCCTGGATGCTTTAGCCTCCATGATTCCAAATTTTTGTGGATCCCACATCGTTAGAATCCCCCCTGCCGAGTTATTTGCCTTAACCTCCAAGTACTCATATTTGATTAACCATTTATTATGAATTTCTCTTATTTTATCCATTTAAGATTTAGTCTCCTGAATAAAAACCATATCTGGTTTTTCTTCTTTTAGTTTGTTACTTAGATTCCTCTATTTCCTTCTACTACTTAAACCTCTAATATTCCATGTTGCAAGCTTCATTAAGAAAGGTTAGTAAAGGAATAGCTAGTAATGTATTTCATCTTCCTTGAGTTAATCAGTAGTTTTCTACATTCGTTTAGTAGTGCATTCTATCTTTTCCTTCCTCTTTTCCTTCTTGAGTTTTTTGGAGATTATGCCTTTAAGTTCTCCATCATTTTGACCCCACTTTGCTCCTGGCTTTCATGGTTTCTCTTGACACCCATTCCCTTCAATTGTGCCCTCCATAGAAAGAGCTATTGAACTCGATCATATTCTTCTTTTGGCAAGGAGTCCACTCCTTTGTTCCTGCCTTGTTCTAGAAATAGTTCTAGATCTAGATTTTCCCTATCTAGAATATCCTGTAGTTCATGGTCATCTATTCCTGCCTCACTTGGAGTCATCTCATATTCCTTATTGATCTCCATGTTGTTGGATAGATCCTCCTTCTGCTGGTTTCTTACTATCGTATCCTCCATTTCAGCTTCCATTTCTTGCTCCTTAGATGTGTTCTCCCTGTCTTGGGCTATCTCCACGTTCTCATCTACTTCCTCTAGGATTTTGAAACTATTGTGTCTTGTATTTCTGTCTTCATTGCTTTTCTTGTGTGTCCATTTACTCCCTTTCCCTTTGGCCCCAACCTTGGTAAAGCCCTCATGATTTCTATCCAAAGAGGTTTTCCCATTGCCTTCCATATTGTTTGTTGGGCAGTCCCTAATCAGATGGATGTGTTCATGACATTTGCGACACTTGAAAGGTATGTGTTCATAGTCCACCGTTTGCACCTCATCATAAACCTCTAAAATTATTACTTCTGGAAGGGCTCCAGATAGATCCATTTCCACACATATTCAAGCAAAGGAGGTATATTTACCTTTGAGAGTTGCCTCTGATATCTTCAGAAAATTCCCCAGTTTGTTGCCTATGGTTTTAAAATATTCTGGTAGCCAGTAATCCAGAGGTAGTGAGTATAATCTGATCAAAACTGGTACATATGTAAATGTTTCACGTTCTAGGACAAAGTTCATCATCCATGGCCACATGTAGAGTCCTGTCGTAGCATAGAAATAAGCCCCCCCTTCAAGCACTTTGTCTTTGTCCTCTAGGTTCGCGAACACCACCGTGAAGAAGCCCTTAGAACCCAGATGTAAATCTATTTCTCCTTTTGACCTCCAATGGATCCTAATCTAGATGTGTAATGCCCTCTCCGTTGGCCATAACACCGAGAACTTGCAGATGATCGCATGTTATTTCATATGGTCCCTATGCGCTTGAATTATAGGATCACTCAATATGACCTAGGGAATGATGCTCGATTTGGGTTTGTAGACTCCCTTAGTTCTAGAAGTCATTTTTCTGCTACCACCTCCCTTCCCCTTTTCTTTACTTGTCTCCTATTGATTCCCTTCCTAATCCTGGGATTCGTTTCTTCCAACTGTCTCCTTGCCTCTTGCTTCTGGACTCTTTTCCAATGGTCTTTTGAAATGCTTCCCACCCGCTTCCTTGCCTCCTTCTGTGACTACCTAATTGTAGGAGGGAGCGATGCTCCCCCTTGCATGTCCCGCCATGGAACCCTAATGCAAAACCCTAGTGTCAACTTTGAGCCTCATCCATGTTGCAGTCTAGTGCTCCAAAAAATTCTTTGAGGTCCTCTTGGTCATCAAATATAGAGCTTTGGCATCAAAGGTATGGACACTTAAATCATAATGACCTAATGTTACTAAAAAAAAATTGATGTTAGAAGGCCTTCCAAATATTAAGGGTGAACACTTTGAATATGAAGGATGTGCGCTAGGAAAATAACATAGAAAAGAATTTCCCGTACATGAAAATAGAAGAAAACATGAAATACTTGAACTAGTGCATACTGATGTATGTGGTCCAATGCAAACTAAGTCACTTGGTGGAGCATATTACTTACTTATATTTATTGATGATAGCACTAGATACACCTGGGTATACTTTATAAGAAACAAAAGTGATGTGTTTGAATACTTTAAATAATTCAATAGTATGGTTGAAAAGAAAACAGGAAGGATCATTAAAATTCTTCGGTCACATAAAGGTGGTGATAACACTTCAATATATTTTAACAAATATTGCAAATAAAATGGAATTATGCAACAGTTTATAGTACCACATACACCTCAGCAAAACAGAGTAGCTGAGAGAAAGAATAGAGCATTAGTTGAATGTGTTCGTAGTATGTTAAAAAGTAAAGGACTTTCTAAGAATTTTTTGGTTGAAGCCATTAATACAACGATATATATTAAGAATAGAAATCCTACTAAATATCTTGAGCACAAAACACCCTTTGAAGCATTTTATAGTCTTAAACCTAAAGTTAGTCATTTAAGGATATTTGGATCCAAGGCCTTTTCTCATATTCCTAAAGAGGATAGGAGAAAGTTAGATGCCAAATCCATCAAATACATTTTTATTGGATATTGTATTGACAAAAAAAGAATATAAGATGTATGATCCAAGTAGAGATGTTATATTTCATGAGCATGAAGATAAAAAAATAAAAGAAGATGAACATAATGTATGGAAACCTCCTTATGATAGCTTTAAGGAGGAAGAAGAAGTTGTGGAATCAACTCAAGCTCAAGAACACATGGACATTCCAAAAGACATGTCAAGGATTCAAATTCCACAAAGAAGTGATGAAGGAACTCCACAAAGAAGAAGAAGAGGAGAAGGTACTCCATAGTGTAATGAACCTTTAAGAAGGTCAACATGACAAATTAAAGCCCCTATCAAGCATAAATACTATGCTTTAATGTCTCAAGTAATGACTGTTTTTTAGCCTTTAAATTATGAACAGGATAAAAATCATAAAGAATGGATGGAAGCTATGAAAGAAAAATATGACTCTATAATGAAAAATGAAACTTGGGAATTAAAAGAATTACCTAAAAATAAACTTCCTATCAGATCAAAATGGTTGTTCAAGACAAAATTTAATGCAGATGTAGCATAGACAAGTATAAGGAAAGATTGGTTGCAAAAGGTTATTCACAGAAGGAAGGTATATATTATGAAGATACCTTTGCTCCGGTTGCAAAAATGAACATAATAAAAATAATGATAGAATTTGCAACTAAATATGCTTGGAAGCTACATCAATTAGATGTGAAGTCAATGTTTCTAAATGGTGACTTAAAAGAAGAGATTTATCTTGTTCAACCAGAAGGATTTGTAAATAATGGACAAGAAAATCTTGTATGCAAGTTAAACAAGGCCTTATATCGAATAAAACAGACACCTAGATTGTGGTATGAGAAAATTGATAAATTCTTCTTTCAGCAAGGATTTAACAAAATAAAAAATGATTCTAATTTGTATGTCAAAGTAGATAGAAATGGAGATATAAAATTACTCTCTATATATGTTGATGATCTAATAATAATGAGTGCTGGTAAATTGATTAAAGATATAAAAATGAAGTTATCACATGAATTTGAGATGAAGGACCTTGGTCAGATACACTATTGTCTAGGTCTTGAAGTATGGAGAGATGATGGAAGAACATTAATCACACAAAGCAAATATACGAATGAAGTACTAAAGATATTTCATACGAATGGATGTAAAGTAGTGAGTTCTCCATTGGAACAAGATATCAAACTGGGAAGTGATGATGGAACAAAAGAGGCAAATGGAACATTGTATTGATAATTAATGGGAAGTCTAAATTATCTCACTACCACTGGACCAACCATTGCTTATGCTGTAATCATACTTAGTCAATTCATGGCTAAGCCTCATGAAAGCCATTGGATAGCTACAAAAAGGGTCCTTCGATATTTAAAGGGAACTATCAGTTTTGGTATTGAATATACTAATGATTGCAATGTTGAATTAACAAGATATTCCGACTCTGACTAGGCCAGAAATCTAAATGACAAGAAATTCACCACTAGATACATGTTCAATATAGGATCGAGAACTATATCATGGAGCAATAAGAAACAACCAACAATTTCCTTGGCATCCATTGAAGAAGAGTATAAAGCGTTATGCAGTGCCACTTGCGAAGCAATATGGCTCAAAAGGATACTTGAAGATGTTGGAGAAGCTCAACAAGAACCTACAGTGATTAAATGTGATAATCAAAGCACAATAAAATTGGAAAATAATCATGTATGTCATGCAAGCTCAAAGCATATAGACACACCACATCAATTTGTAAGGGAAAAAGTCCAATTAAAAGAAATTTCTCTAATATATTGTAATACAAATGAGAATGTAGCTCACATATTCGCTAAGCCTCTTGGGAAAGAAAAATTTGAGTTTTGTAGAAGTAAGTTATGTGTTGTAGAAAATCCAGATTATGTTATAAGCCTAGTTGAGGCTTAGACCAATAGGCATATCAATTAAGAGTATGTTTGTGTCTTATGTATTGTGTTATAGTATATTTTGTGTGTTGGAATTAAGGGGGAGTGTTGGAAAATTCCAACCACCTGAATCATTAAATTCTCAACTACCTTGAGAGTTCAAGAGATGGTCTCGAGTCTTCTGGAGACTTCAGGTAGCGTCTTGAAGATGTAACCGACAACTAAAATCGAGAACATTCATTACAATGTATACAATCATACATTGGAAATGTGAAATTCAAGCTGTGTGTTTTGTTTTCCATTCTGCGTCTTGTGTTCTATGATTACCTTCACAAGGGATGTATAATAACTCTTCCACGATGCAAATATCTTTCTGTAAATTTCATGTGGTTTTGGCTAGGCGATATCACCTATACACGATCAAGGCTTCTTCTCTTCCACTGATTCATATCATAATCTCAATGATATTTGACAGAAACACGGTGCATTTAACAATGTCAAGAAGCTACATACTTATATATTTTTATAATCTCACTAAGAACTATGTAAAACTAAATCATATTATTTTCACTGCCTTTGTAAGGAGGCCGCTAGGAAAATTGGAATAAAATATATGAGACACCAATCTAGGGATAAATTGGATGCTTCAAAAATACAAAAGGTAAGACCATAAGAAAACAAAATCATTGACATATTTTCTACTTTAAACACATCATTCGTTACCCTATTGGATGATTTAAAAATGACAAAAAAGTAAGGTCATAAAGAAACAAAAGAATTGACACAATTTCTACTTTAAATGCAGCATTCCTTACCCTATTTTCGGTTGTCTTTTCATAGAAAATGCGACACATGATGCATCATTCTTCAACTATGTTAAAATAAATATTTCGACCAAGATGCTATGTATGTCGCACACAATACTAAACATTTTGGCACTGGATGTAGGCTACAAGTTATATTCCGTTCCTTTTTAATATATTCTTTATGGATTTATTTGGAAATATTTCATGGTTCTAGTGGGTAGAGGTAGAGTTATCCATGCTAATTTCTTTTAAAATGTTTCATCAGAAGGACCTTGTGGTTATTGTGCACAAAGAGATAGATTTAACTATTTTGATTTCTTTGAAAAGACTATGTGGTTTTTTTAAGTAGAGCTAGAGTTAACCATGTTAATTTCTTTGAAAAAAAATCATTGAAAATATCTCATTGTTCCTGTGCACAAAGTTAGAGTTAACTATGTTAATTTCTATAGTGATTTTTAATTAATTAGTTATTGGCATGCACACTCGCTATTATAGGCCATATGTATGTGATTTGCAAGCTGATATTGTAGATATGGCTTTTGTGTTGGTAAATACTTCTACACTTACTTTTATAATAAGAATTGGCCTTTATCAATGCATTTTCCATTTTTTATGCATTTGTTCATACCTCTGAAATCTGGATGAATGACAATGTGCTTTTATACTTATATGCATCTATTTGATGTATCCAAAATATTTTTGGATAAATAGACATGTTTTTATAATTATATGCATTTATTTGATGCATGTGTAATATGGATATATAGGCATGTTTGGATAATCTTTATGCATTTTATTTAATGCATGTAAGATGTGGATAAAAAACACGGTTTTGTATAATGTAAATGAGAGATAGATAATATGGATAGCTAATTTTTTATATTATTTTACAATAACAAGATTAATAGTAGTTCATGTTGGTAACCATGGTTTTATATTGCAAGTGTGTTAATACCCATGGTTTTGCAACAAGAAAAAGATAACTGAGAATTATTACCATGGTTTTGTGGGTTTACGCAAATGATTTTACATTTTGTTAAATACATTAATAGTATGATTTGCAAATGCTAATTTAGGTGTTAAAAATTTATTGTCTTGTACTTTATGATGCATGCAAAAGTAAAGATTAGAGATTAATTTTACTTTTATTTATGCATATTCAAGAAAGTGTTACATGAAAAGATGTATAAAGCATATAAGATTATTAGTGATTATGACATAAAAGTAATAACTAATAGAGATTGAATATTTGGGTTTTAATAAATTGAAATTTCATATAATCATAGTGATAGAGTTTTTTCGATGATAGTAGTCATAGGAAAGAATCATTACCTACATGAATAATAGATTGGCAGTTTCTAATCCTTTGTGCAATAATTGGAAGATGGATTATAACTAATACTATTGTAGGCAATGGGGCCATTATGCATAACTATTGTTACATGCAGAGTGAATGATCACAAAATGCATTGTATAAGGGGTAACTTACTGTAGCTAACAACCATACCATGAAAACATTGCACTCAAAGAATTGTTCAGTAATATGTTTGAGAAACCTCACATCGTGTGTAATGTAATGGCCTCTAATTGATTATACTTGAATTAAAGGTTATATTTCTTTTGTAAATTTTCAATAATGGATAAGGGAAGGACTTCCTTGCTAGCATTGAGTGAGGGGAGACCTCCCCCATGAAACGTTTAATAAAATAAATGTTTGCTGACATTTACATTTGGGGCTTCTAGGGCAGTCGTTACACCATTCG
>APFE031346376.1:35094-61431 GCA_000404065.3 Pinus taeda
CATGCCTAACGGGATGCAAAACTGATGCTGATGAGACACCTACATATGCATATGCAAAGAGCTTTTGATCACTGATGGAGGGCTCAAGACCGACACTAACACCTCCCACCGCGTGTCCTCCTCGTTTTGCACTTGCATCTCCTTGCCTGGCAGGCCTGTTGAGGCTTTGGATCCTCGCCCCTATTCTGCATTGCTTCCTTCCCCTTCCGCTCATGCTGCCCTTCAAGCTCAGTTTCCATGGTAGAGCGCGGGTTCCGATGGGCGCCTGGTTGACTAGGCTCCACCCTAAAAGTAGCACATCCTGTGCAAAGGCCCTCATTGCTCTGAGCTGCTTCCTCTGTAAATAGGATGGAGATGGTGGCCGTAATGACAGGCTGGTTCAGTGTGCTCCTGAAGTGGAAGAGTATGGTGTGGGGGGACGGATTTCTTGGCAGTGGGAAGGGAGCCGAACGAAGACGCCCACACCCACTCCTCGTATTGGGATAGTGGGGGTTGTCAGCTGTGGAGGAGGGAGAGCTCGAGGAGCTTTGCCTCTTGGCTTGCTGACAAGAGCTTCCCCTTCGCGAGCCACCCCTTTTGCTGATAAGCCACTGCCTCACCATGACGGAGCAGATGAAAGAGTGAGCGCACAGAAGAAAACAGAGGAGAGCTTGAGCTTGCGGAGGGCGAGTCTCAGCACCACGGTGGAGCTCGAACCTCTCCCGTAACCCACCTCCTCCCGACCAGCAATGCTTGTGAAGCCTTCTATGAATGCCATAGTTGTCTCGGATTTTAACAAAATTCTTTGCGTCTCGGCTTTCCTCTGCCATAACTGCTACATTCAATGCAACTGAAGGCCGACTAGCCTCAAAGCATGCAGAGGCGATGGTCCTGACCTCTGCTTGCCTGTACCAGCCTATTTCCCATTGCGTGAGGCCATGTGATGGCTCTTGCAACTGAATTAAATGAGTCTTGCTGCAAGCCATGTGGTTTGGAGTTGGCAGGTGTCGGCCGACCCTTCTCCACTCCTGTCCCATATGCCTATAGCCCTGGTGAAACACCCGCATCTGGGGAGTTTGCTTCCTTTTGGAGAAAAGTGATACATTCCTATTTTTGTTCATGATTCTGGAGGATATTGAGGCTCCTTGCAAGGAGGGGGTGCTTGTATTCAACTCCCATATTGGCAAGGAGGTCCGCCACCTTGTTGCTTTCCCTTCTGACATGTTTGAAGATGATAGCCCTGTTGTTGTTGAGGGTGTTTTCTATGGCCTCCAACCTTGCCTCTAGTCTCCAACTAGTGGAGATATTATTTGCATGAGCTCCATTGAGTAGTTGTGTAGCCATGTTTATGAGGCGTTGGGAGTCTCCTTCAATCTCCAAAGGCTGGAAGTCATGGTTTTGAGCCAGGAGTATTCCTTGCCAGAGACCCTCTAGCTCAGCTAAGTTATTTGTATTCCTCCCTATATTGCCGAGGTATATTAGAAGAGGAGAGCCCTTGTAGTCCCTGAAGATGCCACCAAATCCTGCTTTCCCTGGGTTCCCCTTAGAAGCTCCGTCAAAGTTAAGTTTGTATCTTTGCTTAGGGGGGGCTTCCATTGTTGCGTGCGATCGTTTGTTTTTCCTTTGGAATTGCCTTCTGTGCTTCCCTGGGGAAGATGGAGGTTCCAGTTGTCCCATATTGTTTGTTCAGTAGCCTGCATGGGAAAGTCCTCCGGAAGCCAAGTTTTGAGAGCCAAAGTTTCTTTCATATTCGTGACTAGCTTGTCCCAAATAATTTCTGATGGAGTGCACTGGTTTTTAAAGATGCGCTTGTTCCTTTCTTTCCAGACTATCTAGGTGAGGAGGCCTAGAATAATTATCCATAGGTAATTTAGGACAACGCTTTTATAGGGACTTTGGTGCCAGAGACGAATGGAATTAATGATGTCTTCAGATGGTCGACAATTTCTTTGACATCTGAAGCTGGATTTCTCCCATAGCTGGTTGGCTAGGGAGTAGGAGTTCAGAATATGTTGTATAGTTTCCTCTTGCGAGCGGAAATTGGGGCACATGGAGGGCCCCTGTATTTTTCTTTTTCTTAAATTGTCCCAGGTTAGGATTTTCCGATGCCCAGTGAACCATAAGAATGTCGAGACTTTGGGCCAAATGCCGGGTGTCTAGATCCATCCCCAGATGGGATCCTGTGGCGTATCATCTTGGCACTTGATTTTGTAGGCTTCTTTTGTGGTGGAGGATCCTCGTGAGGTGTAGCCCCATCTTAGTAAGTCCTCACCTTCATTGTTTCTGATTTTTCATTTTTGGAGCTCTGTTTCCAGGTTTTCTCTTGTCTGGGTATCGATGTTTCTTATCATTTCTTCCGGGCGCTTTCATTGCCTATATCCTTGATTGATCTCCTGTGACCATTTCTGATGTACCTTCTCCTTTTTTTGTTCCTCCCAATCATTGCTGGGCTGAATATTAAGAACACTATCATGTCTGGGAAGTTGATTCCAAGTGTCTATCCAGAAACGAGCTCTATTACCACCTCTAATTTCCCAAAAGTTGTGTTGTTGGATGAGGGGGGAGTGTTGACTGGCCACATTCCACATCAACGATCCTTTCTCCATGGGGGTGAATCTGATTAGCTCCTCCATTGGTCTGTGGTTAGCATATTTGGCTCGCTAGATGACGCCCCAAGGCTTATTTGGTGCTGTGAGCCATTGCCACCAGATTCTCGCCCCCATTATTTCATTGCTTTGGCTTGGATCCCTTAAGCCTAGCCCGCCCTTTGCCTTGGGTTTGCATGTGGTATTCCAATTGACAAGGGCCCATTTATGATTAGTTCCATGAGATCCCTATAGGAAATTGTGCTGAATATCTCTAATTCTTTTGAGAGCCCATTTTAGCGTTGCCAAGATTGAAAAGAGATAGAGGGGCATTGCTTGAAGCACTGCTTTGATAAGAATTACCGTACTTGCTTGTTTAGAGCTCTAAAAGTCCATGAGGAAAGGCAAGATTCTAGCTTCTCAAGGAGTTTATGCCAAGAGGCATTCTTGATGGCTGAATCAATGAGAGGGGCGCCCAGGTTGTTGGAGGGAATGGTGGCAATGGTAAATCCCAGGATGCGGGCTATGGCTCATTGAATGATGGGAGGCGTGTGGAAGAAAAAGATCTGCGATTTGGCTTTGTTGATACTGGTGCCCGAGGCTTCAGAGAAGTCCTTCAGGAGGGTCTTAAATATGGAAGCTTCTTGAGCTGATGGGCATCCAAAGAGCATATTGTCATCCACGAATTGCTGATGGGTGGTGGCTAGGGTATTGTGAATGGATATTCCTTTCAGCATCTGAGAATGAAGGGCATGCTTGATGAGTCTACCCAACCCTTCTGCCATTAAACAAAAAGGAAGGGAGACAGAGGATCCCCTTGTCTGATTCCTCTGGAGGGGCTGAAAGGTTGAGAGGGGATACCATTGATGAGGATGGAAAAGAAAGTAGAGGAAATTAAGCTGTGAACCCACCGCACCCACATAGGAGAGAAACCAAAGGAATTTAACATTTTTTGGATATAGGTCCAACTTAATTTGTCAAAAGCTTTGGATAGATCAATCTTGAGAATCATACCTGCCTGATTGGAAATCTTAAGGGAGTGTATGATTTCATGAGTGAGGATGATGCCATCCATTATTTTTCTTCCCTCAACATACCCAGATTGTTCCGGCGATATGAGTAGGGGTAGAAGAGGCTTCAACCTGTTTGAAATAACCTTAGAGATGACTTTGTAGATGACATTGCAGAGTGCAATTGGACGATATTTTTCCGAAGTGGTAGTGCCCTCTTCTTTGGGGATGAGAGCGATGAAGGTTGAGTTGAGTGTCAGTAGAAACCAATGAAGAGATCGAGATTCCTCAACTACTTGCCATACTTCTTCTCTAATGAGCTCCCATAATGAGTGGAAGAAGGTGGTAGAGAAGCCGTCCGGCCCTGGTGCTTTGCGCACCTTGAGATGTTTCATGGCTAAGTCAACCTCCTCTGGCTGGAAAGGTTGGAGAAGGAGTTGGTTGTGGTCCTCTGTGATGACTTTTGGGACATGTTGAGTAATCTTTTCTATAGCTCTGCTTCTGTCGATTTGAGGTTCTTGTAGAACATCCTGGAAGTAGTTGATTAATTCCTATTCTATCTCAGTGTGATCCTCCACTCTTTCCCCTTCTTTATTTTGGAGAAAGGAGATAGTGTTGTGCATTCTCCTTTGTATCATAGTCCTATGGAAGAATTTGGTATTTCTCTCGACTTCTTTCAGCCATCTGATTCTGGATTTTTGCTTCCATAAGATTTCTTCCTACTCGTTTCTCTCCTCTAATTGATTTTGTATGTCTTTCTCCCTTTCCATGGTTTCTTCTCTATACCACTCTATTATTATATGCTGCTAGAGCGCCCTCATTTCCATGTTGAGGTTTTGTTGAGCCTGGTCGCTACCACTGAAGTGCTATGGGCTAGTGATCCGAACCGAAATGAGGGAGGATGAGTGCTGAAAGATCACCCCCTAAATGAATGACGCTATCCGAGATGAGGAACCTGTCGAGCTTTGATGCTATTTGATGCCTCCCAGTCCTGCGATTGCTCCAGGTGTGAACGCCATTGGGAGTTTGCATGTCAATGAGTGAGTTGTTGTGGATAAAATCTTTGAAGTGATTCGTGTTCTGATCCAGTTTGTCTTGTCCACCTCTCTTTTCCTCTAGTTTGGTGATCATGTTGAAATCTCTACCTATGAGCCAAAGAGAATACTCTCTGTTGGAATTGAGGTTTGCTATGGTGTCTAAAAGAGCAATTTTATTGGGCGCATCCTGTGGGAAGTAGACATTGGTCATATGTCCATGGATGTTGGTCCCGATAATATGAAATGTTGCCTGGATGAGATTGTGGGAAGCATGGAGATTTGACAATGATATTTTTTGGGTATTCCATGCAATCGCTAAGCCTCCAGAGGCTCCTGATGCATCCACTGACACTATATTGCATCCTGGCCAAGCTTTTGGGAGGATGCTTCCTAGGGTGTTGCTGTTGCATTTTGTTTCCTGCAAGAAAAAGATCTAGGGTTGTTCCTGCCTTATCATGCTTCTGATCATTCTAAGTTTCCCAGGGCTATTGAGCCCTCTTACATTCCATGAGATGAGCTTCATTGATCGCTGTGTGATGTGGGCCGATAGTACTTTGTCAATTTAGCATATCGGCCTGAGTCGACCAAGATTTTACCTACTGCTATAGTTCGCTGGAGATCGGTTTTTCTCCCTCTCTTTTTGGAATCCTTTGGTAGGAGATTGCCATCCCATTGACTTCCTGGTTGTATGCCTAATTGTTGTTGCTGATATGCTCTGGAAAGGATTGTTTCTATAGTACTGAGCTGGTGCTCTTGAATTTTGTCATACTCCTTTTTTCTGCAAGCTTGCTCCAATCCAAAGATGTCTAGCCCTTTTAGATCTATTCTCTCTGGTTCTTCCTCCATATGCTGCACCTGACTATTTTCCTCTGTGATAAGCGCTAGCTGCTAGGCTTGATATTGTAGTTCATCTGTCTCCATGGCTTTGGAGGTTCCCTCGGGGTGTTACGGGTTTTCTTTGTGGGTTTCAGTTGATTTAGAAGTGGTTCCCTCCACTTCCATTTCCTTTGCATTTCCCTTTGGTCCTGTTTGGCTCTCTTTGATGTTCGCAGCCTCATCTCTTGGGAGACGATATGTAGGAGAGGACTGCAGAGGGGGATAATCAGATTGGAGGCGCTAGGCAAGGCGCTGTTTTGCAAGCTGGGGGGAGGCTCTGCTGTGGCTTGAGCGAGAATTTTAAAACTATTACTTGTGGAAGGGATAGAGGCCATTTCATTCAGAGGTTTTTCTTGGATGAGGGATTTTTATGCGCTCTCTTACGGCTGGGGACTTTTGTGAAACCCTCTTGGGCATGCGAATCAGAGGAGTCAGGGTCAGAGGCTTTATGATTCAGTGGGAAATCCCTGAAGAGATGTCCGTGAGCATGACATTTGCGACAACGAAAAGGTACATGTTCATAATCTAGGGGTTGAATCCATTCATAATCTTCATGAGAGAGACTTACTAAATCCAGGAGGGCGTTATCCAGGCGCATGAAGACGCAAATGCGGGCATAGGATGTGTATCTTCGAAGCTTCGTTTCTTCAGCTGCTTTGATGTATTCCCCCAATCCGTTTCCAATTTTTTTTATCGACCCTTCACTCCAGTATTCCTCTGGCAGTGATTACATTCTAATCCATACTGGAGCCTAGGAGAGATCTTCCTTGTCCGGGTTAAATCTTGCTACCCAATCCCTTAGATATAACCCTGTTGAGTTAAAAAAGTATGGCCCTTCATCCATGATTCTGAACTTGTCTTCAAGGCACAAGAATATCACTGTAAAGAATCCCTTCAGCCCCAGTTGCAGTGATATGTGGCCTTTGGGTTTCCATTTGGCAGTGACCCACCCATACAAGGCTTTTTCTGTTGGCCAGAAGCCTATAAATTTTCCTATGAGCGCATGATCTTTCATGTATTGGATTCTTTCATTGATCTCCTGGCTGGGCAGTTCTATCTTGGGTCTTTCCACTGCTATTGGCTTGCATGTGCTTGAAGTAAGTGTGGTTTTTTCCCCTATCTTTTCTTTCCCTTGCGGCGTTTTTCTGCCTGACAATCAAGACCCTTGGGCTTGTGTTGTTGCGTCTCTGTATTGTTTTCCCCTTCAACTTGGATCGAACCGTAAAGTATTGGCCCAGTTCTTCCCGGCGGCGCAGTATTCGTTCTAGGGGAGAGCTTGGCGCCCGCCCCCCCCCCCCCCCCCTGCTCGGTTTCCATACGATTCAATGATATGCCTGCTCCTCTCTCGCAGGATTAGGATTGCAGGCTTTCTGTTGTGGCTCTGTTGGATTTCTGCGCCGTATCAGAGGATCGCCAGCACCAACCCTAGTTGCAGAGCTTCGATCGTCCGTTCAGAAAACATTATGTTAACACGTTACATTAACAACTATTATCTTATGAGATTTATGATTCCTTTTCTAAGGTTAGTTCACTTAATGATCATGCTTATATAATTTGACTATCAGTTAAGTAGTGTGGGATAAGTTATTGGGGAATATTACATAGTAGTAACACTGGTAAAAATTTATAATCATATGTATCTTATACAAGGTATAGTGAGGGATGTTACATTAGGGAAACCAAACGAGGCATGAGAGCTCAATTTTCCTAAATGACATACAAAAGTTTTATTAATTAAAAACCCAAATCACAACAATATTATCAAAGACATTGCTTCTTGGGCTATACTATGGAAAAAAAAAGGAGTGCCAAAGACTAAGCACATGATATTATGAAATATATGTATAATATTATAGTTTTCCAGAATTTGAAGCTACATAAATGGGGTCCCTATTGTGCTAGTGCCAGGGTTAAACTAAAATGATTTACAACTCTTTCTAGTCTAATATCCATAGTACAAATAAAGATCTATATTTCTTCTAATTAGAGAAGCAACAACTCTCTCACATTGTGTATGTCCAATAGAACATATTCAAGTAGCATCTTTAGGCACCAATAGAGGTTATTTGTGTCCATGTAGTGGTTGAGGCGACCTCTCGAGGGCCTCTACATTAATGAGACATAATCGTTCATCAACAATGTCCCTCTTGGCTTCCAAAAATTTAGTTTAAACATCTGAAAAATTGAATTCTTGATACTGCATTGTGGATATTTCGGATTGTTATTGTGCTCTCAGATTTCCAATGTCTTTATAGTAGGTGGCATCATGGTAGACCCATGGCCATCTCATAGAAATTCTAATACCCTAAAAAAATACTTTCCATTGAAGGTTGTAGAGCAGAAGAGAAGTGATAGAGAGGTTATAACCCTGAACCAAGGGAAATAGAGGAAGAAGGATGATAGGGAGGTGGCATCTGGGGGGGGGTAGGGAACTAATGATATTGAGGGGGAGGCTAGAACTAGGGAGAGTTGAAGGGAGCCAAGTGAGCGAGGGTTCAAGCTCGAGAAGAGGAAAGTTGAGGGGGGAAAGACCAATAACTAGGGAGGCTACCCCTACTCTTGGAGATCCAAAAGAAATATAAGAGGGAATGATAAGGGGGGAAGATGTCAAGAAGGTAATGTCCATTAATAGCGAGGGGAGAAATATTTTTCCAAATAAATAGTAGAGTACCAAGTTGCTGGATCCATGAAATTGTAGGTGCCATCATATTCCATCTCCATGAAACAAGAGTGAACATGTTGTAATCCACCTACCCCATGTGAAAAAGGGATTATACTTCAATTTTCCATAATTGTTGGCCTCATGACATGACCAATGTGTTGGTTATTAGCCTACTTAGAAGTTCCACTATGTGATTTCTGGTACAAAAACATTTAATTACCCAATACACCTGAATAGGACCATAGAAATCTTCCATTAATGTAAGCATGGTTGAAATAACTAGCCAATTTAGCACACAATTAAGTCTCATTAATCCCAAAATGATGTGAGTTATGTGGTGAAACTGGAGGGACACAGTTTCCATGTCCTCCTTTCATTTTAATAGGATGGACGATGGATTTTTCCCCTCTTGATATCCTGGTAGAAACACCCCATCTACAGATAAAATTTAAAAAAATGTAAAAATCCATTTCAGCTTTACATTTTCAAGTGTCAATTTTCTTCTTCCTTATGCTATATTTATTGTTTGTGGGAAATTAACTTTAACTTTTATGATTGGATAAATAGAAAGGTAAAAACCAAGTAAGAATCACTTATCACTAGAATTCACATAGCTTGAAATTCCACGAAGTATATTGGATATTGTGAAAGTATGAAATTCTGTTGAAATATTTAATAATTTAAATTAATTTTAGTTTTTTATTTGTCTAATGATGAAGTAACAATGGTTTAAAGATATACAAATTTGTAAAATATTCAACAGTTTTTAGATTTTATTATTTTCAATATTAGGCAATTTTGATGTTAAATAGTGTTATATGATGAGTGGTTACAACTGTTTGATCATTCAGTTCATTTATTTTTTCTAAGCTGGTCACATTGTTTGACAATCTAACTATTTGGCTTAGAAGTATTGTGTAGCCATGTAAACCTGTCATAAGAAAATCCCATGAATTTAGAGCAATTAAATGCATCTATTTCCATGAGGGGTTTTTTTGTTGTGTAACAATTTTTTTTTGCTTAATTTCTATTCCACCCCTCGAAACTCCACAAGTGGTGTTAGCGCTTTGGAAAGTGAGGTGAATGCACCTCTATCTATTCTATTGAACATTAGGATTCATTGTTGTTGTGTACATTTTAGGCGACCAATGATTTGATATTCATGTGATAAATTGAAACTACACTCAATTTCTCATATGCCAATGGATGCCACAAGATACAATATATAAATATTATACAAAATTAGAGAGTCTCTAGTCAACACACATGAGCACAAATTGTGTTTTCTCCTCCTCCTTATTCATAATTTCTATATAGATTCCTTCAATAGGTAATAGAATCGGTGATTAGTTTATAGACTACTAACAACTAACTATTTATCTATATTTCCAAGATTACTCTTCTAATACTAATTACATAGGTTGGCTTAAATTTTTGTTGTACACATCCTTTCTAATAGCTCGAGCAGTGCCAATACCTTAATATATACACATATATTATATATATTTATTATTGTAATACCGAATCTTGCTAGACTCACGAATAGAGTAAATAGATTATTTAATCTACGAGAATACCATAAATATTCAATGTTTCCTTAGCCAAAATTTACTTAATAATTTTGTGTGAGGTTTGTCTTTAAATAACAAACTCTATTAAATACCTTCATCTGCTTACTATGAGCCTCTTTTCAGATTCACACACACCACACACAAAACAAATTATATATATCTATATATATATATATAGAGAGAGAGAGAGAGAGAGAGAGAGAGAGAGTAGAAATATTAAGGGATTCCTCACTATACCCAAACAAAAATTCTATCAATTAGTTCATAAGATGAATTCCTTACCTGCATGTACTTTTAAAGTGCTTAATTTTTTGTTCAACCTAATACATACTGAAATCTCTAACTGCTATCACTATTTTGAAATATAACAAATAGAGTTTTCTTATCGATCTCAACATAATACATAGTACACACAAAGTATACAAAATTTATTTCCCTAGGGATACTCTATATACGCATGTATAATTTGTCTCATATACAATTTATTCTTTAATTCAACATTCATTCTAACTCATCACCATAACAACATTAAACTATTATGAGATTAAGAATATAAGGAACAAAAAATCCATATATCTAACCATAGTTTGTTTCTTGGGAAATAATCAGGAATAGAGCATATTCCTCACAACCATAAATTGTCACCAACAATTGCCCCCAAAACCATACCTTCTTACCTCCAGGAATAAAAAACCTCTTATGTTCTTGATTTATTCTATTGTATATCGTCACAGCTATTTTTTTTCTTACCAGCGTCCTAATTTAAGGGTCTGCATCACTTAGTTACCTAGGATTTTTATTTTTTTTGGTAAGAAAAAGACTTTCTTTTTCTTTAAAGCATACCTTTCTCTCTAGCTATGCTTTTATTTTGATTCTCACTCACCTTAGCATTTCTCTCCAACTAATTTTTAACATAATCTTTCTCTTCCATTATTCCATTTTCTGTTTGTTTTTCTCCTTGGGATTTTTAGGAGAATATTTCGAAAGGTCCACCATGTGGACTTAAACACTAACATCTAATTCTAGAATGGAAAGAATTCTCTATTAATCAATGTTGTTTCCTCGTTATGCCCGAACAAATCACTTATTAATTAAATAAATTTTAATTACATAATCCATCATTCCAATCCTGGTTTCCATAGCCATTAACTTAAGATAATAATCCAACACTCTAAAATAGGCAGGCCATAAAAAACAAAAATATATGGGTGTCACAAGTCCCTAGCGAGGCACAGACTAATAATGGAATTTTCACATTACAATTTGCAAAGTGCAGAGGTGTAAAATTGTGGAGAAAACACAATGACACTTTGTTTGTTGGCATAAAATTGTAATTCAATTAAATATCACATTTTATTTGTCCTTTCACTTAATGTACGCAATTATTTCCATAGTTCAAATGAAAAAAATATTTTATTTTTAAATAATAAAAAAGCATAGTATAAACGAGATGAAAAATGTAAGGTTTTTGTTTCAATGTGAACACATCCTATTTGATATTAGGATAAAAAATATTTCTATCAGTTAAACAATGCATGTTTCCTTCTATATGCGAGTACTTAGAACATGTATACAATATACATTACATCCCTATAGCAATGAGATGCGAAGTTCAAAAAGTCGACAATATGATAGTGCTAAAAATATCTATACAATATATGTGACTATCATGTAGCTACAATGTATGAATTGTTTTCGTGTTATGAAATTAACACCTTTTTTTCCTCTTATTTCTATATATTTGATCCAACTCATATTGTTGAAGCAAGGAAAATGAACACAAGTAGAACAAATATAGAAAATGATAACTTTTCTAAGAGGTTTATATATTTTTGATTTATTGTAATTTGATTACTATTACATTATACAACTCTGGGTTTTTTTGCTATATTTTTTATATAATCTGTGATATGTAATTTTGTATAGGGAAGGGTATGTGAAAATGTATGTAGACATATGAAACTTTGTGGAACAATGCTTTTGTTCCTTGCTCCGCACAACCATTCTTCCACACAAAAAGGACACTTCACTTAATATTTCATTAAATTGCGAGTAAAAGCACCACTATTCCACTCTTAACAAGCAATAGTAAATGTAATTTTTTCAATAGCCTTGAAAAACTATTATTCAGAAATAGGTTTCATCCTTAATGTGTCCTAAACAATTCTCCTTTGAAAGTCTTGCCACTCCACAACTTGCCTTATCTCCAAATTTTCTAATAGTATTAATTAATTATGCATATTGACTCATAAGTGTTACATATCTCCTAAAAACCAAAAGAAGTCTTGCCACTCCAAAACTTGCGCTGTCTCCTTCGAATTAGTTATATCAAGTCACTTTGCATATATCAAACAAAACATACAACTGATTAAAGTTAAGAAACTTCTTGTTCTCACATATTCTCGTACAATCACTATCCAAGTGGAAAAGTGCTTCATTTCACTTCCTTACCATTGCACAATTCTTCATTCCGCATAGGTTTATGGCTTTATGCACTTGTTCTCTTGCATAGCTAAATTTGAAAAGTTTAAGATGGAAAAGAAGTTTAAAATGAAATAAGAGGGAAAAACACTAGCAAGAGCTATGATAATGTTAATGTCAATGTTAGTGCTCTGAAAGATTCTTCGCACCTCCTTACTCAACTTTGGCATCATTGGACAGATTGGTAACAATCTCAAGCATAATAGTGTTAGAGAACTCACTAACAAAATGACCACTCACAAAATTAGCCTTTTTTGTCTATGCTTCAAACCTGAATACTAAATTAACTTTATGCGCACTACGAAGGAAGAAAGGATGACTTGATATAGTCCCTTTTTAACAAGCTCCCCCCCACCCAATTTATCTACAAACCCTTTCTACTGCATTTCCCCCACAAGCTTTCTCCTTACTCTACATATCACAAAATTATCCTTTTTTGTCCATGCCTCGACTCCACATATTAAATTAGCCTTATGCAGAGTGTAGAGGAAAAAAGATTGAATCGAGATAGTCCTTACTCTTTAACAAACTTCCATGCACACAATTTCTCCTTACTTCTTGCACACCCTTTCTATGCACAATAGAATCATAGTAGTTTCATATTAAATTAATATTCAAAGCTACTTCTACATATTTCTTCACCCCTCTTCCACAACTACACTCCCCCCACAAACTTTCTCTTTCCTTCACATATCACAAAATTAGTTGTTTTCTTCCATGGCTCGACTCGAGATATTAAATTAACCTTAGTCGAATAACTTGATATATTTTATTCTCTTTAAAAAACAAATCCATACACTATTTCTCCGCACATGCTTTCTCCCACACTTCACACACACCCTTTCGTCGCACAACAAAATCGTAGTAGTCTGATATTAAAATAGTATTTCAAGGTTACTTCTGCATATTTCTTCAACCCCCCTGCTTATGTAAGGCACTTGAAACCCCTGTTAACTTTAGCTTCATTGGGTAGAGTAGTAGAAATCTCAAGCATAACAGTCTCAAAACACTTATTGACAAAATGACCACTCATACAATTATCCTCTTTTGTCGATCATTCGGCTCCACATACTAAATTAGCTTTATGAGCACTACGAAGGAATAAATCTTGACTTGATATAGTTCTTGAACTTAACAAACTCCTCTACACTCAATTTCTCCACACACCCTATCTTCGACACTTCCCCCACAACCTTTTTCCTTCCTCTACATATCACAAAATCAACATTTTTTTCTATGCCTTGACTCTGCATATTAATGTAGCTTTATGTGGAGCGCGGAGGAAGAAATCTTGATTCGATCTAGTCCCCTCTCTTTAATAAACTTCATTTGACACTCTTTCTCCGCACAACAAAATAGTAGTATTTAGCCACGCCCCTGCTTATGTAAAGAACCTGCAACTCCATTTAGGTTTGGGATCATTAGAAAAAACAATAACAATGTCATGAATAACAATGTCAGAGCACTCATTAACAGAAATGCCACTCACAAAATTAGCCCCTTTTTTTTATTTTAAAATGGTTTGTCAGACACTAACAAATAGTGAAAATAAATCACCCTCTACCAAGGGGATTATGTCACATCAAGCCTCGCTCAAGCAATGCAAAATTAGAAATAATATTTCCAGAAATTTAAAAAAAAAAATTGAATTTATAGACAAATAGGAATATTCAACATATTCCCAAAACCTTGGTTAAAATTGCAAAAATGCGACAAAATAATCGATAGTCAATATATTTTGACTGTGAAGTGAGTGTTATAGTCCTTGGTGAGTCAGGGACTAAACAAAAATTTATTAACATTCTTAACTATAGAGATTTATCCCAAAATTCTGATGAAGATGCTTAATTTATAAATATGTTTTGTTACAATACCATGAATTAGTATCATGACTTCTCAATATCACATGCTCAAAAAACCATCACTAACTTTACATACACTTGTTCTTATGACATTTTTAAAATTATTTAATTTAATTAAAAGGAAAAAAAGTGCATAACTATTTTGAAGTTAAATATAAACCTTTGGTTTGATTTGTGAATACTACTAATGTATTGTAGAATATTAAGTGGAGGTTAAATCTCTACTGTCCATGTAATAATTATTGCTTACAAGAGAGGAGAGGCACTCTACAACCTAATATAAGGTGAATGTTGTTATGTAAATAAAATAGTACTTACATTGACAAAATAAAAAAAATAATAATAACATAAAAAAATCAATGCACACCATAAATAAAATGCTTCAATTTCCACCACAATACTACATTTTTATATAGAGAAATAATGTAATTGAAAAAAAAAAAAATTATTTTTTAATATGAGAGATGTAAAAATAATATTAACTAATATGGAGTTCACTAATGACATGTAGAAATAATATTATTGATATTATATGATGTGTGATCCATTATATGTACTTAACATGCAATATTAAAAACAAATTATATTATAACAAAACAAAATAGTATCAATCATAAATTATTTCGATATTTAATTAATTAACATAATTAATATAAGTTTTAGAGAATTTTCATTCAAAAGATGTTTCATCTGAGAAAATAATCCCTCTATATTGGTAAAATAAAATAAAATTAATTAATAATTAAATTAAAATTATTAAAACCACTCCAAAATAAACACTATTAACATAAAATATTAAACAAAAATACTGTTAAGATATAAACATTTATTTTATATAATATACCTAATACCTAAAATATTAAACCAATATACTATTAAAATCCAAACATTTATTTTAAATACTATATCTAATACTTAAATTTTAATTTTATAATTTTATTATTAAAATTACTAATTTTTATAGCTATAAATCATTATTTAATTAATTTAACCAAAATTAATATTGTGATAACTAAAATTATCAGATTTATCCCCAACACAATTTTTCAATAGTAAAACGTTCCGATCTCTCTCACAATCCATAACAGAAATGTTTCATCTGCAATTTATTGGGAGACAATGATGACAGGCTATCCGTAGCCTGCAAGCCAGGATCTTCAACTCAACCTTATACTGCAATTAACATGCCAATTTACGCCTTGATACGCACTCTAAAAAAAATAGAGGAACCCACGCGCTCCTTCCAAACAATCTAATATACGCACAACAATTCTAATTATGCCCAGCAATTCTCATTATAAACCCCCACAGTCTTAACGCACAGCTGTTTAACAAGACACAAGAATTATCCATGAACCAGCTTTCATAAAATTTATAGCAGTATGAACAACAGTTTACACAAAACTCAACTCGCAGGTTCTTTGAACCCACGGAACATTTAAATGTTCTGGCTTATATATCAATAACCCTCCTCCACGCAATTCTTAGTAATACGCACAGCTGAAAAAAATATCAATAAATCCACGTTTCTGCTGCGCTGGAATTAAACACTATTTATATGTATGAATATATACACGGCTCCACACCGTTCCACTCAACCAAAACAGAGCTACACTTTCCACATATTATATACAGCAGTCAACATATTTCAACATATTATATTCAAGACACAGTCAATTAACTGGATGCATGAATACAATTTAACACAATACCACAGAAATCTTCCAAACGGCGAGAGGAATTTTCAAAACAATAATTCTGGTACGCTCCTCCCTCTCTCTCGATGAGATGAGAGCTCAGCTGCAGTTTTATTTATAATAATAATGGATATGTACAATAGATATTCTGAGACCTTATCTTCTAGAAAAAAAAACAGGATTTTTCCTCTTTTACATAATGATATAAAGCTGGAAGTTTTTCCCATCCTTATCCTAATTTTAATTAGAAACATAGAAATTCTTATCCCGATTCTATCTTTTTATTTAGGGAAAAGAATATTTACATAATTTTTTTACTTTCCTATTTTTAACTGGAAAAAAAACATAGAAAATGCAGACTTTTCTCTGAATCGTCTGCACCTGCATCAGACAAACCAACTGCACACATCAACTCGCCCACAAACCATAGTTATCGGCAACAAAAAAAAATATCGAATATACCCGAATTCGTTTGGTTCGCATGAATTATTATAAAAAGTCGAATCCTTTTCTGATACCTAATTATTACTCAGGGGAGATAGAAGTAATTTAATACGAATTTTAGCGTCATCCGAACTGTAAAAGAACATTAATAAATTGCTGCTTATATTCATCACAACCCAGAGAGTAGTAGCAGTCAGCATCGCAACCCAAAATAAGAGTCAACCCTATTTATTTAGATTATTTGTAGATTTGGCACATTATCAAATAGTTAACTAAATATTTAATATTTTGATATATACTGGTCAATTATTTTTGAATTGAAAAATATCTAATCAAATTATTTCGATATCGTATTCGAATTCAAAGTGGAATCGTAAGTAAATATAAAGAATATGATAAGGTAAGTAAAATTTTACATTAAATTTTTATAAAAATATAATCACAAATATGTCACAGTAATGTCTTTTTGAGAAAGAAGTAAATTACATTAAATTATAATGAAAGATGATGTTTTTTTTACTGGACAAAAAAAACTAGGCCACAAAGACGAAGTCAATGCATTGATGGTAGAAGTTAGGGTTTCCTCGATTGGGATGACAAGGAGAGCGTTGCCCGTCGTGTAGCGGGTTTGCAAACCCTCCATCCACTTACTCTTCACAATTACCTCTCAATTTTAGCTTCCAATTGCTAGCTGCATAGAAAATTCTTTCAACCTATGGCTCCTCCTTTACGGTTAACTTTTATACACCTGAATCATGGAGGAAAAGGTCCACAGACGGAATGAAATGGTCAATCGGAGGGACAAAGAATAAAATGAAGAGACATAGTTATGAAACAGATGGACATATTAGTAGCTTTTAATTGTCTATTGAAACCTATAATGCTAAGACTTGAGATGAATCTCAACCTTACATCCTAAACCAGTGAAATCTAGTTCCTACTATCTTTTATCAAAACAAAACTAAAATTGTGAAAGAAGATTTCAATATAGCAACGTCTATCAATGAATAACAATTGGAACTAACAACACAAAGTTTGACCAAACATTTTGAGAAAAAGAATATGTAAACCATACATACCATCTGAGAAAATAATCACACAATCATGGCCTAGACGCAGCACTGTTGTCCCAAACACCACTGAAAGGAACATCATATCCGTCTCCACAAAAACACCCAACAATACTTCATGCCCAATATACCACAAAGACATAAGACGCTCTGCAAAAGATTCAAAACACAACCAAATCCCTATTCTGTTCAATACAGTCCTGTTCTGACAGCCAGAGTTTTAATTTGTGACAGAACGAAAAAATTGAAAATGAAAGAGTGGCAAACAAATTCTACAGTGCAAAGTTAATGATATACACACCACCCCAAATAGATAGATAAATATCTTGTGGAAATTTGGATTATGGTCAATAGCACACACATTAATGTGGCTACCTGGGCTCTATCGGTGTCTGAAACTTTGGTAGTGCTGATCCACACCCCCCAATATGACTGAGCAGGAATTGCAGGAGATAGTTTCGTTGAATGCTCGTGGACGAGATTCTGGACATGCCAACATGTGTATGCTCGGTAAAGTTTGGCATTGAAGGCTGGCGAGCTGCGAATTGGGATGTTTGAGAATAAATGGACACATAATTACTGTCACTGTGGGGATGAACATCACCACGGTTTGGGTGGCTTCGATCACAGCTGCAGTATTGTCCAAATTTCCATACGCAAATATAGTGCTTGCAGGGAAATCTCTGTGAAATTTCTGGTAACGTAACTTATGTAGAATGAAGGAGTCATCACCATCAACAGGAAAATATACACGTTAGCTTACCATTTTTTCTCAGACATCCCAAATTGGCTCGCCCGCTTTCGAATGCCCTTGTCGACCGAAAGTACATATACCCTTAAGAGTGTTGGCAATCTTCAGAGGCCCTTCCAGGAACATCACAACCGAAGAAGCTATATCCTGCAATGCCTTCTCAGTCGTATTGACGGACATTGCTGCAGAACAAAAATCTCCAAGAAAAATAGTAGAAGGGCCCTTCGCAAACAGATTATTGAGTAAAAGGTTAAAATATGCATAGCAAACGCTTTCTTTCATGGTCCTCTTCCCAGAAGCAGAAATGAGAGCTCCTAATGTGGGTGCCCTGTGCCCAGTTTCAAACGAATGTCGCTATAAATGATTGTGTAAGAACTAGTAAGGCAGAGAGGAACGTACTGCTTTTGGAGTAGTACAGAAAGTTTATAGGAAGATGGAGTACACACGGAGATAATGGTTGTGTTTCATAGTTAAAACGCATTTTAGATTAATTATTATTTGTTAATAGCTGGGTATGGACATCATAAGTTGCCAACCACAAGTGCATATTTTTTATTGGAGCAGTTTAATTAGCAGAAGTTTTGCTATTAGGGTGATATAATTTTTGATGATATAATTTTCGATTGAGATTGATAAACGCCAAGCAGATTGGATAAATCATGTAATGCATCTCTATTGATAAAGATGCATATATTAATACATATGTTTGATCGTTGTTTCCCAGAGTTTTTTTTTACTTCGTATAATTATTGAAATTCCTCTAATCAATCCATAACTTAAATCCTCGAATCAACCCTAGTTATGGATTAGGTGTAACATCAACATGCATATGAGTCCAAGAAGATAACTAAAATACAAAAGTGCATAACTATAAATGGCTAAACAGCTAAATATACTCACTGCAAATGGTGTTAAAAAAAAAACCACAAACCAAAACTGGTAGATACAGTGGATACCATGTCAAACTGACAAAATAGATAGGCAGATTCAATATTATTCACAACATTTACATATAATTGTTTATTGGTCCTTGATTTCATATTTTTGGACAAACGAATCCCTAAAGATGAGGTGTCAAGATATTTAGTTCAGAATGTGATTTTAAAGGTATATAAAAATTCAATGTTTTAACAATAAAATTATTTAAATACACTTTAAATTAAAAGAAATTATTCACAAATTTTGAATAAAATTGAATGGAATAAGTATACTAAAACAACTACGTCTAAGACTTCCAACTATTTTTCTTTCTGTGTCTGGAGTGAATCTGCAACTGCACATTCATGGCTGTTACCAATTTACCAGACAATAAAGTTCAACTAGTGTTACGACACTAACACCAGGGAGTGGAAGACAAGAGACCTCATAAGAATCGAAGTCACTGCTCACAACCCTATTGATTGCTGTATATCTTGATACGCGTGAGATAACATTCTAACAGCCTGTTGAACCTATCCGTCGCACATGCGTTATGCAGGCCGGGCGAAATTCTCGCCATACATAGCTGAGGTATTCATGTAGGGACCAGTTATGGAGTCCAATAATGATCAAATTTTATATTCTTTTAATCCACCAACTAAAGGAAGGAACAATTAAACAATTCTTTATGATTCGTTCAACAATTGTCTTCGCTTTGACGCCATGGCTCGCAAGTTACCACCGCCCATTCGATTTCAACCGTCCATGAAGTAAGCTTCATCGGCACGTTATGGCCCTGTTGATACAGACAATAATATTGAAATTACAAAACACGGATCCCAGCTGTATTGGTAATCGCTACGATGTACAGAAACCTATCCTTTATTAATTTCTAACATCCAACACCGACATGATAACCTTTAATATGTGGAGATGCGCAGCATCTTTATATTGCCCTTTTTCTCCGTTTGACGTTGGCCAATTTTATGGCAGCCACACTCCAGATTGGGTACGGCATTATTTTTCTCAGGTTGACCTTCGCCAAATTTGTGGCAGCCACACTGAAAGCTGTGTACTGCGTTGATTAGCAAATTTGCGCCATGCGCTTTATACATGCGGAGTGTTCAGAAGTTTTGTAAAATATTTATACAAAATAGAGAAAACTTAAATAATAAAATATTACAATTTCTTTTTTAATTTATATTTATAAAACATTTAAAACTTAAAACAATAACCGAGTTTGATGAAGGCAAAAAAATATCTAAATCTTAAAACATTAACCTCTTTTATGACACAAAACAAATGGAAGACTTAAACATTAACCAGTTTTAGCACCATGCTCAAGTTGAAACATTATGCATGTTATTCTCTTAGCTGTCAATCTATAATAAATATGAAAATACTTACTACATCATATATAATAAATATGAAAACACTTACTACATCATATATTTCAAGTTTTCAAATTAAAAAAAATCATAAAACTCACTAAACTATAAATATATATATTAAATAAATAAAATAATATACAAGGTGAATATATATATATTTAAAAACTACCGCCTTTAAATGTGATTTTTTCCTTTAGTTAGTTATGGGCAACACTTATCTTGGTTCATTTCATACATGGAGCATGCTTTTGATCAAAACACCCATCCCTTGGTTTGTCTCGCATGTCTTTCCTATTACATTCAGTCCATGGCACATGCCATGCAAGTGACAATAACCAAGCCCACTTAGTGGCCAAAACCCAAACATTCTCTGTGTATATAAAAAGACTTTCACAAGTTCACCATGACATGTAATATCATAAGCATCAATATTAGAAACTTATCAAATTTCCAACCAAACACCAATATAGAAGTGTCAGAAATTTGTTAAACAAATGCCCCATGCCCAATGATGATATCGCCACACTCTCCATCTTGGTCATGGACAAGGCCCATGTGCGCACCACTTGACCATATGCGCATCACTTGACCATATGACATCCTCCCCCACTCGAAATTTGTAAAATCCCTAAAAACGAAATTTTTAATGAATCTGGCACACATGAGTGTTCTAATTAAAATGTTTGCAATCAAAACATCGAACACACAAGGGATCTAAAACACAACCTCTTATTTATATCAATAATTGAAACAAAGATACATGCTCATACAATTCATACTAAAACCCCTACCAATGGCATATACGACTGCTCATCAATGATTAATCTAAGGCAATGAAGCCAACTTGTGAATCCTGGATGGATTCACCACACAAATGTCACCATGGGGTTTTCATCTTGGGATCAAGCTAGAACTGGCCACACAAAGTTCTCAATAAACACATAATAAGACAGACAAATTCAGTTTGATCCAAATGCCTAGCTCCTATCCCCTTTTACAGGCTTGATGGACTCTCTAGAAATTTTATTTTATTGTTTTCCTTTGAAAAAAATAGGCAAATACCATGGGTAGATACCTGGGAAAATACCATGGTAAATACCACAGGTAGATTTCGTCCATTTTGACCATATCAAGGAAAGGACTATTACAAATCCTCCCGCCCCAAGATTGCTTGCCATTAAGCAATCCACATCTATCCATAACATATGCATTTGCATACTGATATGAAGATCCCATACAAACCATTGTGCTACCCTATGCTTCACTACTAAACAACATGAATGGATCCTTCATTACTTGGATCCCAAACAATCCTCCGATCAATCTAGCCATCAATAAATCCATCTAGATCCCAATGCCACCTAGATCCTCGGACCTCTAGGTTATGAAAGCAGCTCAACCCTCCAACACTGTCTATGACCAAGGGCCCAAGTTGTAGTATGCTCTTGGCTAAGGGTATCCTCCTAGGAATCATCCCATCAATAGAGTTCCAACTTGTAATCCCTGGCCAATCCATCCCATGGGAAGGATCTCATGCATGAATACCTATACATGGAATAACTTTACTATGTTGATACTGCCTGATGCTCAACTCATGCTGCTCCACTCGATCACCCAACATGATCCATTTGGAGAAATCTTCCCTTCTCTCCCTAATGTATAAAGGTGGGTGGGTAGTGATGCTTGCCTATATATGTACTCCTATAGAGGGTTGCTTTGGAAATCCTAACTATACTCCTCGTACTTCCTTATGAGGGACTTGAGACGTTCCTCTACACTAAACAACTTGGCCACTAACTCAACACATACCCCTATGAGCTCCTCAAATTTTATGTTCTCCTATAAGATAGTGTCTCGGGATATCCAGACTCTTTGCTTTCGCATCACAAATTTGTCTTGAAATGCTTGACCTTTTCCTAAAATTCCTCTATTAGCTCTTTTGGTGCCCTACTAAATGTTTTTTTTTGTTTGCACCAGATGCCCAACTATCATAGATCCAAATTGAGCCTTTGACTCGCTCTCTAGGTATGGTTCATACTGCACACTAAGTATGTCATTCTCCCCCTCATGGTCATGCTCTTCACGCTGGTTCACTATTACTGGCTCCTTACTCAAGTCTTCCCGATCTCCTCCACTTGTGAAGACAATATGTTGTTCATCGTCTTCGGTTGTCGAACATAGATGCATTGGTGAACTGGTATCTATAATTGACTCCTCATATTCTTTATCGACATCCTCCTGGAGACCTATGTAATGAGTTGTACAGGAGTCTACATCATCAACACCATTAGGTAGAATTTCCTCACGCACTTCTGAATGCTTGTCATCCTGCAAGTCTCTTTGAGTAATGTCACAATTTTGCTCACCATCCTAAATATAAATATACCCAACTATAGAAGACTCCCCGTGATCTAAAGGAATATCCTATTGTTTTTTTCTTGTTGCCTCCTTCCTATTACCTAGACATGAATGGATAAGTGCCCAAGGTCCCTTGTAGTTAAAGCATAGTCCTCTCCTTCTTAGTTCATTCTTGTTGTAGGTTTTACTACCTTTGTTCATGCTTCCTCTATCAATCATTTTAAGCTCCTTCTTAGTAAACACCCTTCTGAGAAATTTTATGTTTTACATGACCAACTTCTCGACTAGATCATATGCGACTAGTGATACAATTAGTTTCTTTCTCCAAATGGTCAATAGTATAGATCTTAGTATCTTCCATATGTTGGCATCTCCTTCTTAAAAAATAAGGACATAATATTTTGCATGCTTGTTTTGACATGGTATGGATGAGATGATGTGATGCTGGTATAAATGTTCTGAAACACCTAAAAGTTTAAGTCCTCACATTCCAGATTCAACATCAATGTGCCAAAGGTGAACTCTACCATGAGTTCTAATATTTTGCATCACTTCTGAAAGATAGGAAGCATGATGTTTTTCAACCCTTGAAGAGCTTCTACTATCAGCTACAATTTCTCTCTTGTGATATCATTAATGTAATAGTAATGGCGACATTAAAGCTATGATCCTGTTGAGACAAGAAGCAACTGTGAGGCTAACCACTTCACAAAGATGCTCTCAAAGTTTGGGTTGTATCAACAAAGGCATGAATGGCTTGAGAGACCAACTGAGTTTCTTCCATTCTGGCTACCCCACCCCAGATAGACACGTGTCTAATTCCTCCAACTTACAAAGGTCTACGTCAAAATTTTTTCATTGCAATTCAGATCCAAGTGCAAAGAGATTAGCCCTCTTCCCTGTCCTTCCTTTTCTTCGCATGGACACTTCTATTGCAAAATGGCATAAACTCTTTTCGAGAGAGGTCTGCTGCTTTGACCATTATTTTGGTCTAAGGATGTATTGGTGCATAAATGACCATATATTTCCTCTAGTTCATCAATAAATTTCTGAGTGTTCTCTATGATCTCTTTAAGATGACCCATCTTCTCGCTTACCAGGTATACGAATCAAACATTCTGTAAAACATGCCTTCCCAATTATTTCACTTCAACAAACTTGGCCCAAAGATACCAATGAGTAAGGCTCGTTGTAGCCAAAAACTTGAAAAATAATAAAAATGATTTCGCTCTAATACATAATAATAAAAATATTTCTCCACAAATAAAGTTCCCAAACGAATTGAATCACATTACATATCTTTACTACTGGATCCACACATTACCATCACATACCAACAAATTAAACCAAAAATCGCATCTGAACATGATATTTCCCGAACATTGAAAAATGCCAAATGATAAATTCACCAACACACTCATTTTCTCTACCTACTCCCCTTTTTCTTTCACTTAATTTTATTATATTTATTTATTTATTTACACCCAATTGTCCTTTCAAGTTTCTATCTCAAGAAAAATTCCCAACAAATTTCACAAACCCGTTAAAAGTATGATGGCTCCACTCTGTTACGTTGAAGACTCCTCAATGATGTTTCATGGCCTCTCTATATGGCTCATTCTCACCTGGAATTCAGTGAATCAGTCAATGTTTGACCTAGCATGGCTGCAATTCATTTGCACCGTTCCACGACTGCAACCCTTCATAATCTCCATTGCGCCCACACCTCTCTCAACCTTTATCCCTAACTAATGGGCATGGTTTTTCGACCCTAACACAACCTCTACAACGTTGGTGAGTGTCACTGTTGGCTAGGGGTCCAACTCTCCCAATCGATACTCTAGTAACCCTTGCTTGCTGCCTCAAATGATTTGAGATTCTAGCTAATAATGACAAATTAAAATTTAGCCGCTTGTTTAAACATTATAGTAAGGAAAAAGGCATTAATATAATAATTGATATGATGGAGTGATAAACAATATCCCATCCAATTCACGTAATCCATCTTCATTAAATTTGGATTTTGATGGCAGATCTTATGCCGATTAAGTGACTCTAACAAGGCTCTTCCTTTAGATAAACAATTCGAATCCCTACCAGATTAATTTGATCTTTGCTACTAGGCTCTCACAAGGTTATGACACTCGTGCCTGAAACCGTGAAATTTCTCCTCTAGTATAGTTTCTAAATTTTCCCATGATCTTGACAGACTTATATCACTAATATGTTGTGGTGGTTAGATCTCCTTGTCTGGAATATGTTGGAGAAAATAATGCGCAGTGGAAATTTAAAAGGCATACACAGCACATAAAATCATAAAAATAACACAAGGATTTAACGTGGTTCACCCAACCAATCTGGCTACATCCACCAAAACATAGGCATTGGCAATCTTATTGTTCAACAGGAGATTACAACAATTTATTTCCTCACACACTCTCTACCATCCAAATATCCTAGACGGGATTATATTTTTATAGTTAGGAGTATAAAACTGAATCAGAAATTCTCTCACAACAAATATAGGATGCAATAAACTCCTCCTCAACAAAATGGAGCTAATATAGCAACAAATCCTATTGTTGTCACCTACATGAGATTTTTGCCCAATTTAATAAAACAGAAAATCTCAACAATCTCCACCTTGACAACAATTATCCTGATACCCTGTTTCTTTATTATTTTTATCTTTTCTGCAAGCCAAGAGAAGCCAGACACCAACGTAGCTTCTCTAACAAAATTGGTTTCGTGAACATGTCTGCACAGTTCTCATTTGTATGCACTTTTTCAAGAGAGACTCCCCTTTCAGTGATAACTTGTCTTACAAAATGGTACTTGATAGGTATATGCTTTGATTTACTATGATAGGCCAGATTCTTAGCCAAATTAATTGCACTTTGACTATCACAAAATAAATTCATGTTGTCATGTAACCTACCAAACTCACCAAACAAACCTTTCAACCAAATCGCTTCTTTACAAGCATGAGAAGCAGCTATGTATTCTGCTTCATTACTGGATAAAGCAACAAGGTTCTGTAGCTTTGACATCCAGCTAATAGCTCCACCTGCAAGAGTAAAGACATACCCTGATGTTGACCTTCTCTTGTGCAAATCACCTGCAAAATCGGAATCAACATATCTGCAAAGAAATTCACTACTCCTGTTATAAGTGATACAATAATCACTTGTGCCTCTCAAATACCGAAGCACCCATTTCACTGCTGACCAGTGTTCTTTACCTGGATTTTCCATATACCTGCTGACAACCCCAACTTCATGTGAAATATCTGGTCGAGTACAAACCATCGCATACATTAAACAACCTACTACATTTGCATACGGAATTCGAGACATATATTCCTTTTCTTCATTTGTATTAGGACATAAACTAGAAGAAAGCTTAAAATGGGAAGCTAAAGGGATTGACATAGGCTTCACATTGTTCATACCAAACCTAAAGAGTATTTTCTCAATATACATCTATTGTGATAGCCACAACTTACCATTGCTCCTGTCTCTGAAAATTTCCATGCCCAAAATCTGTCTTGCTGCTCCTAGATCTTTCATATCAAATGTCCTTGCCATCTTAGCCTTTAACCTGTTGATCTCTATTATGCTTTTGCTTGCTAAAAGCATATCGTCA
>APFE031346376.1:61706-134495 GCA_000404065.3 Pinus taeda
AGATAATGAACATGCCATTACTTAATTTCTTAAAGTAAACACAATGATCATATTCACTTCTTATATATTTTTGACTCATCATGAAAGAATCAAATTGCTTGTACCATTGTCGAGGCGACTGCTTCAGACCATACAATGATTTCTTGAGCCTGCAGACAAATTTCTTGTTGCAATTTTGAACAAACCCTTCCAGTTGTTCCATCTAAATTTCCTCATCTAAATCTCCATGTAAAAATCCAGTTTTAACATCTAGTTTCCGTAATTCTAAATCAAGTAAAGCGACTAATGCTAATACAATTCGAATTGAAACTATTTTTACAACTGGTGAAAATATCACATGAAAGTCAATGCCTGCTTTATGAGAAAAACCTTTTGCGACCAGCCTTGCTTTGTACTTGTCCTCTGTATCATCAACACCCCTTTTCAATTTGTAAACCCATTTACATCCCACAATTTTTATGTATTTAGGAAGTTCAACCAGATCCCATGTGCCATTCTTGTCTAATGCCATCATCTCGTCCTTCATAGCTTCTTTCCACTTTTCACTTTTAGAACCTTCTACAGATTCCTGATAGCACAAAGGTTCATCATCGTTAGCTGTAAAAGCAACTGAAGTAACATAATCATCATACCTTTTAGGAGGATGTTTCATTCTTGTAAACCTCCTTAAAGATGTTTCTGGTACTTCCACAATTTGTTGATTATTATCTGTAGGAACTTCTTCATGATTAGCATCTGAGACATGTTCATGATCTACATCTGAAACTTGTTCATGATATGTATCTGAAACTTGTTCATGACTTGCATATGAACCTTGTTCATCTTGGCTATCATTAGTATTTGAACTGGTTTCAAACTGAATGTGTTGAAACTTAGATACATTATCTTGTTTCAATTTATTATCTACATCTGAATTTGCAAGAGAGGATTCATTAAATTTGACATCTCTGTTGATGATGATCTTGTGAGTAGTAGGATCTCACAATCTGTATCCCTTAGTCCCGTCACCATATCCAACGAAGATATATCTTTTTTATTTAGGATCTAATTTAGAACACCGATGTCTTGGACTAGAGCATATGCATCACAACCAAAAACTCTTAGTTTAGAATAATTACAAGGATGACCTTTCCATACCTCTTGAGGAATTTCGCACCCTATCGCCATTGATGGTGATTGATTTATTACATAACAAGCTATAGCCACCGCTTCTGTCCACAATTCCTTCTACAAATTGCTGTTACTAAGCATACTTCTTGCTCTCTCTAAAAGAGTCATGTTCATGCATTCAACAACTCCATTTTGCTGAGGAGTATATATAGTGGTCTTATGTGTTTCAATCCCACCGTCCTTGCAATAATTGTCAAATTCCTTTGAAGTAAACTCACCACCATTGTCAATTCTTAAACATTTAATGGTTCTTCTAGTGATGTTTTCAACTAATGCTCTAAACTGTTTGAAAACTGTATATACATCAGACTTCTTCTTTAACATATAGACCCACACTTTTCCAGAGAAATCATCAATAAAAGATACAAAAAATGACAATCCTCCATGTGAGGTTGTAGGGGATGGACCCCAAACATCAGAATGGATATAATCAAGGATTCCCTTACTAGTATGTTTTCCAATTTTAAACTTCTTCTTGCTTTGTTTCCCAAACAGACAATGTTTACAGAAATCTAACTTAACAGACTTTAAAATAGGAAGTAACTTATGGTCAGATAAAATATTTAAACCTCTTTCGCTCATATGGCCCAACCTTTGATGCCATAAGCGAATCGAACTATTGTCATTTTCAGACACCGTAGAAACATAATCTGACTCTGTTCTTCCTTCTAATTGAAAAAGATTTCCAAACTTCTTTGCTTTCATTACTAGTAAAATTCCTTTACAAATTTTCATTACTCCACCTTGAATAACAATTTTATATCCATTAGTGTCTAGTGCTCCTAGTGAAATGAGATTTTTTCTTAATTCAGGTACATGTCTTACATGAGTTAGAATTTTATTTGTCCCATCAAACATTTGCAGTTGGGTGCTTCCAATTCCCACAATGTTACACGTGACATCATTTCCCATGTAAACGATTCCATCATTGATTGATTTATAAGTCTTAAACCATTCTCTATGAATGCACATGTGATTTGATGTACCAGAATCTAACAGCCAATGTTGATCATTATTTGACAAATTAACTGATAACACTTCATCACTCATACTTGAACCGGATGCCGGACCTGTAATCTGTCATGTTTGCTTCTTTCTTCTCTGTCAAAGAGTCTTCTTTGGATGTTTGTTGTCTCTTCCAACAATCCTTCTTCAAATGTCCCGATTTGCCACAAAACCAGCACTTCACCTTACTCTTCTTCCCTTTCGATTTTGAACGCGAGTTGTTGTGCCTACTGAAGTGTCTTTCTTTAGAACGACCTCTGACCATCATTGCTTCTAATGTAGAGGTTTATGAATTTGACCTCTTCCTTGTCTCTTCGGAAAACAAAGCTCTAACAACATCATCAAATTTAAGGGTTTCTGATGAACTAAGACTTATAGAAGTAACAAAATGATCCCATGACTCGGGAAACGAGCATAATAAAGTTATAGCTTTATCTTTTGACTCAAATTTTACTTCTATACTTTCTAATTGCACCATGAGAGTATTAAAGGTATTCAAATGATCAGTAATAGATGTACCTTCCTTCATTTGCAAACTGTACAACTGTCGCTTCAGAAGAATCCTATTGGTTAAGGATTTTGTCATGTACAAATTTTCAAGCTTTGTCCACAATCCAGCAATAGTTTTCTCTAACACGATGTTAAATAAAACATCATCTTCCAAACACAGTTGAATACCGCTTAGTGCTCTTTCATCCAATTCGCTCCATTCATCATTTGTCATGTTGTAAGGTTGTTTGGATTTTCCCAACAATGCCTTCGCCATGCCTTGTTGCACAAGTAGATCATACGTTTTCACTTTCCAGATCTCGAAGTTGTTTTTGCCATTGAACTTCTCGATCTCAAAATGAGCACTTTGAGTTTTTGCCATGTTGTAACAAACAAACAATCTCCAATTCCAACTTTGAATAAATAAAGTTAATATTTAAAAATTCCTTTGCCTTATACTATACTGCCTTTACCTTATCATAAAATCCCTCTGCTGTACAAATTTCAGATTACAAAAAAAACAATTGCAGTTTTACCAAAGCGAAAAATGCTTGGTGCGCCGAAAGGGACTTGGTGCTTCCTCGATAGTAGAAGTCCACGCCAGAAACAAAAACAGTGTAAGTCACAAAATTGCCATGAGTATACATGTCGTTTTCGCACCAATTGGGATCCTGGCGCACTGGCATGAGTATTGCTTTCAAAACCGCGCCAATGGGCGTCCCTGTTCCAAAATAAATCGCGTGAACCCTTCCTCTGTCAAAATTGGCGCGACTGTTCCTGACGAAACCGCGCCAACGGCAAAACTCCACCTTACGTAGCTCTGTCACACGTACCAGCTCCACAACATGCTCTGATACAAATTGTTGGAGCAAACAATGCACAACGGAAATTTAAAAGGCATACACAACACATAAAATTATAAAAATAATAGAAGGATTTAACGTGGTTCACCCAACCATTTTGGGCTACATCCACCAAAACATAGGCATCGGCAATCTTATTATTCAACAGGAGATTACAACAATTTATTTCCTCACACACTCTCTACCATCCTAATATCTTGTACGAGCTTATATTTTTATAGCTAGGAGTATAAAACTGAATCATAAATTCTCTCACAACAAATATAGGATGCAATAACTCCTCCTCAACAAAATGGAGCTAATGTAGCAACAAATCCTATTGTTGTCACCTACATGAGATTTTTGCCCAATTTAATAAAACAGAAAATCTCAACAGAATCTTCAGAAATATGATTTGGCTTGATGGAAATAACAATCCTAGTATTCAACCTTCAAAATTTGTGCTCCCTTTCTGATGTAATCTTCAACAAACATTCGGGAATAACTTAGAGCATCAACAATCTAACTCGACCTTTGGGATTCTCTCAATCAATTTTCTCTGATCAATTTGGCCTTAGTAATTGATCCTGAACTAAATATGAACTCAACCTCTTCTTTGGTCCTAGAGAAACCAAATAAGTTAGCTTTAAACTTCATATTCAAATGGATAGGCATGTTTTCCTAGTGCCAACAATTTCAATCTTCATTGATGATTGAATAGAACCTCAATGCCGGAATAGATTTTGTTCCTTAAAAATTATATCTAGCCCCTTTTTTATCCTCTGGATGGGATGCCACAACTTGGCATGTTAGGGAATGATTCAATCTACAAGGAGAAACTAGATATGGATCCTCTACGACCTTAGTGCAATTCAGACAATCATTGAATGAACCTGCTGAGGACAATTTAAAACTAGATTTGATCTCCCCTTGGTAATATTAGATGTGGTTCTTCCTGCCACAAACATTGGTGCCTCAAATCGATTTCCTTAAAATATTGTACATTGTCACCAACTCAACTTTTGGTTAGAAGATACAATATTTAACTTGAGCCTATAACCTTTGAACATGGTCCTTTGGCATTATCATAGGGGGGAATGGGCATCTTGAGCACAACATAATCTAAATATGGCACACAAATACTCGTTGAATTTTATCGACTTGGCATCTTATAATGGCCTCACAGGCTTCTAAAGAGCATTTCCTCTCTTGATGATAAATATATCGATGCCTTTAAGTCCTCCAAGAAGACAGAGATACGCCCCCTTTGTAGTTTGGATTGTAAATTCAATAAGGCATGAAAAATATACCTGATGTTCTCCCTTTGGTGTGTGTGGATCCCCTTAACTTGGGTCAATCTATGGCTCTACGATCTCCTTCACTAATTTGTAGTGTTTGTCTTGCCTAGAATGGGTCTTGGCTATCACCCTTTCCCCACAATCTTACGCTAATTGAGTTAGTATGTTGGCTCAATCCTTGCAGAGAAGCCAAATAAACCAAAGCCCAAAACCCCTAGAAACTAATCAACATGAAAACCCATTTTTTTGGGCTCAATCCCACCAAATTTTCATACATAGCACCCTAATTCTGGCAGGATGTGCTATATGATTCCCAACATAAAAGTTTTGAAGGGATTTGGATCACCAAAATGTTTTAATTAATAAAAATTATCATATCTCATTAGAATTCATACATATACAGTTAAAACCTTTAAGAAATCAATTTTCCAAAACATGGAATACAGTTTAAACAAAAAAAAACAACCACTTTATTTAATAAAAAATGATAGGAAAATGTATGCCAAGATCGTTGTTCAACAAAGACTCGACCAATTGAACACTAAAGCACAATCATGGACTCTGGATGGATCCACCAAACAATTACACCCATGAGGTTTTCGTCCCTGGGATCAAACTGAAATTAGCATTGCCAACTTCTCAACAAAGAAAAAATAAATAGACAACTCAGGATTATCCAAATGCCTAGCTCCTATCCCATTTAATATACTTGATGGACTCTATATAAACTTTATTTTGTTGTTTCCCCTTGAAAAGTGAAGGAAAATACCATGGGAAGATACCTAGGAAAATAACACGGTGAATACCATAGGTAGATTCAGTCCATTTTGGCCATATCAAGAAAAATGAATATTACAAAATTGTTTCCATCCTCAACAACACTCTATCTAACAACTTATGTCACCAACTAAAGACTAACTCTCAATTGAAATGATATACCTTATATCTTACCTACCTTTGATCTACCCATGAACACTTGGCATGGATCCATGTGTTGTATCCCCTATGTCTCTAGCTAATTAGGTAATTGTTATGATCATATTACCAAATCCATAAGAACTCATTTCATCACACAAGTGCAACGATCTTTAATCTTAACATCATCCAAGTAGCTAATCAAAAAATCCTTTCTTCTTATAGTCATCCTTAGGTACGCCACCATGACTCGCCATGTAACTACAATAGCAATCAATTTGCTCATGGATGAATGTGAATGTGAGGTATGGTGGTTGTGGAAACCAGCACCTTTATCTCCATCCTTTGACTCTCCTATTTAAATAACTCCCCCATATGTCTATGTCATCTACACAAAGAAAGCAACATGGGAACAAATCTTGCATCCTATCTCCTCAATGACTCTCTCCAAATATGGATCATAAACCAACTCTCTCTCCCCAAAAGTCTCTATGGATGATCCAATCTCTTCCTTTGCTTGTATGTATGAAGGCACACCTCCATCCCAATGAATGTTTTACATTAAAGGTCCCTTTCTCTCCTCCGTAAAATTAAGTATAGGCATCATAGTCCCCTCTACAACTCTGTTCTTGGGTTCTATTGTGTATCTCATAACTCTATTTGTCAAATATGTAAAAGAAAAGTCTCAACAAAATCTATCTTGGCATCTATTCTAACACCATTCTATGATTGTCTATCCTCTTTTTCATGCCTATGAATAGAAGGAACTTTGGCTCTCAAATATGTTCCTCCTCTCAAGGTATTCATTACAACTAGATTCAGTCCTAATAGAATAAATAGATGATCCATATGAGGTACTAGAAAGACCATATTTACTCTCAGAAACTCCTAACCTAGAACCAACTCATAGTCATCAAGTTGCATAATGGTAAGGTATACCCTTCCCTATCAATCTCTAAATATAATATGAGCTTCCTTAATCAGCCCAATCACTCCAATATCCTTAGAGTTAATAGCATTAATGGGTGGATGAACCAACATGGAATGATAGGATATTCAAAGAACATATTTTTCTTTTCATCATTGTCAATAATGAATATGTAAATACATGATAAATTCAATGGGCGCTTAGAGAGCTCTAGTAATTTTTAATGACTAATACTTTATTTAATCTGATGTTTGCTATTTATTTATTCATTTTATTTAAATATTATTTATTATGTTGAAAGTTATGTATATTGAAAATAGGATTTCCATAAAGTAAATTTAATTATAAAAAATTATTAGGTAGATGGTAGGTATTTAACTTCCATATAGGGTGAAAGCATGGAGTTGGATTACACTTTCTAGCGAAAGAGGGCATGTTTGGATGGAAAAAACAATGGCTCGATCTGTGCGTGCCATTTTCACATACTATGAAAGCTCGATTGAGAGTTTGACAGTAGCTCAACTGAGAGTATTGGAACTCAATCGAGCTATGGAGCATTCAAATCAATCTCGCCAACCACCCCACTAACATCGTAGAAGCTCAAACAAAGGTAGGTATTCTATCCTTTGGCTTTCTTGATTTTTTTTTTTTTGCAAAATATAACAAATTAATTTAAAAAAACAACCATTTACAAAAACCATGAAAACCAATTAATAAAAAAACACCCATAAAAAAACCACAAAACCACAAAAAACCTCAAAAAAACTTAAAAATTCACAAAACCAACCAAGAAAACCATAACAAAATCTTTAAAACAACTTAGAAAACACAAAACCAACCTAGAAAACCATAAAAAAAAAACCTTCAAAACAACCTATAAAACACTTTGAAACCACCAAAAAAGCTATAATTTAAGTTTTAAATTTGTTCTTACTTGCACCATTTTATTTATTAAATTCATATTTTCTAATTTTGAATGGTATAAACATATTTTTTCTAATTATTTTAGATTTAAAGTTTTTTTTTTAAGAATTTTGTGAAATAAATTTTCAATTTTTTATTTTTATTTTTTCATTATTTAAAATGCATTTTAAATTTCTAATAATTTAACCAACAAAGTATATGCCAAAAGGGTACCCCCAACAAAAACACTAAACATCCGATAAATAAGTAAATTAGGAGATTTGTAGATTGACATGATAAATAATGTTGGTAATGTGCTCATATTAAACCCCTATTTATAAAATAAGAAATTTTATTTTAATTTTATTATTTTTTAAATTAAAATTATTATATTATAATCTTTTAAATAATAAAATATATTTATACGATTCTATATTTAAAAAAATAAAATGATTAATACCCCACTAAAAAAAAATCTCTTAGATATATATAGATAAACATCGCAAAATTAATAATAACATAATGTCACTATAATATTAATTATACAGTGCATAATATTTAATGAGCAATAGACATTATATACATATACAGTGTACTATTATTTTTAACTGATATACTAGTATATAACTATATATGATTAGTATTTAGTTCATGTTTCAACAATGTATCATTGAGAGATACATTAAATCTATCATGAAAAGTGAATTTGGTTTAGTGAATAAAATTATTTAGACTCTTTTCGATTTTGTACCATATTGTTTCATTATGTAGTGTGTTGTACAAGAAACATTGTCTTCGTGTGCTTTCACCTAGTACATGTCATGTGTCAAAATCAAACATTAAGAACTTAAAGCCTATTGTAGTATTTGGTTGGTATAAAATTTATTAGTTTTGTAAATTGGTTTATTCCAATTTTTTACATATATATTTGCATATTTATGGGCTACGAATAAAATTCATTATTTAGAAATGGGAAAAAGTGTGATGGTAGATTTGATCACTTCTTTTGATTGTGTTTACATATAACTCAATGTACTTTGGTTGATAAGTTATCAAAAAATGGACTGTAAAGTTTAAGACTTCAGACTAGATTATTCTTCATTAAAAACGGTTTTTTTGTCAGCATTTTTCTTGGATTATCTTATATGTATTATATGTAATATGCTGAGGATCCCATATATGGAACCCAACTTCAAGCCATCGCAATTCAAGAGGTTTTGTTATTTGTGTGGGACTTGTGGTAGATCATGTAGCCTACTGGGAGTTCATGTTCTCCTCGTAGATCTTGCCTCTGACATCAGTCGAAGTGTCAAAGACAATTTTTTTGTCTCTGCTGATGACCATGCTACATCTAGTGGACCTTCTTCACCCATTTCAGGTACACCTCCTACATTTTTAATTCCTCTTTAAACTTTATGTGTTTATGTCTTAAAATTGTCTTTATTTTTTAAATTCCCTTCAATTGATGTGTTTGAATTTAATGTATATATTATTATGCTTATAGTTTGCTAATTATATATATGTTAAATTATGTTTACGATTTATAGGTCCTCAACAAGTTCAAGCTGAGGATAAGAGTGCAACATCAACCCATCCATGGGATGATGCTACAACTCATATCACATTAGAGGATGTTATGACCCATGATGCATGGATCACAACAGAGATAGAGAAGATCCCTGCCAATTCACCTAATCATCTTGTATTGTCTTTGATGCTGGATAGCATCACTAGGTTGATCGAGACATACTAGAGGTCGAGCACACATAGCCAAATATTACAGTTAATATAGAGGATCATTGAGGCATGAGGCTCATATTCTTGGGAGGTGGTGAAAGAGGCCACTAAGGACATTGATGTTTGTGGTAGTTTTTCGACATCCCTCTGAATCTCCCTACTAGAAATAACGGTTTGGTTCCACTGAAATATTTTAGTAATCTTCATGTAGCCCCTTTCATGTATGATAGATTCATTCAAGTTTGGGGCATTTCCCTCACCATGACCACATTGCATTTATTCTTCTAAGCATTTATATGAATAGTTTGTTTTATATATGGTGCTAGATTGCATTCATACTATATATAACTATTATGGACCCATCCTGGGACATACCCATGAGTAAGAGGGGGCTCATAGGGACCCAGGCATGTACCACTACCTCTAATATTCTTGCCACTACTTCCTTAGAGCTTGGTATTATCGACATAGTTAGAGGATTTGTTGCAACTCGGTGGTGAGACATGGGAGACTATTTCAGACAACATGTGTATGTCATTGGCTAGTGCATGTGTTGCATTGGATGGAGATATTAAGAGACCACCACCACTACCTCGTGACCCACTAGTTCCCTTACATGATGATGCATTTCTTGTGAGTTTACCATTTGACCAACTTTTGACACATACGTGTATGTATCGTGATGCCATTCGTGAGACTTGGAGGGTGCATGACCTACGTGACACATACTAGTCATATATATATATATATATATATATATATAGATACACACACACACTCTTATTGTCTAATTATTTATAATTATTTATATTAAAATTTCTAGTTCTTATTAGATTGCATTTATGTTAATAAGTTCATGATAGCATGTAGACACATCCCAGCTATACGGATGTACTTCTAGGTCATCTGAGGGGGCAATTGATCAACTAGACCATCCTCGAACAAAGAATGTTTCCATGGATTTAAGATTCTCCTCAACCTCTGCCTCTACTTTATATGTTCTCTAATGTGGAGGAGAGTCACTATGTACAATCACATGGAACAAGAGTTGAGGTAAAATTTTTTATTCCTAAGATTTCAACATTTTTTTTTTTAAGTTACACATATATGCTAAGTGATTTATAGGCTAATTATACTTTGTCCTTTCCATTGTGTACATAGGCCCATATGCAAAGTGTTATTAATGTCATTGTTATGCGGAGACATGAGTGGGATGATAAGTTTAGAGGCATTGATGATGTGGGTCCATTGATGCATGCCCCAATCATCAAGCCACATGTAGAGGAGAACCTAACCTAGATTCTTGTTCAAACCCCCATCCTATCTGACTTGCATTTGGACTCTACTGAGGTTAGTAGATTCATGTATATGTAATTAAAAATGTGGTTCAATATCATTTATTTCCATCCTGTTTATTTTGAAGAAATAATGATTGAATTAGTTTGAATTTGAATGTGTTAGATTGCAATACCAACTTATTGACACTTACTTTGCACGACATAACTCAAACAAGAGTTCTCGTGGTAATTACAATGTCATAATTTTTAGGCTCATTTCATAGGGAATATTTGCTTGTGTGATATAGACTTTGGATATTCTCATACATGGACAATTTACGGATGTATATCATGGACATTATTTTAGTTTGTGGATTCTTATTATTTCAATTTATGGATGTTCATGTGATATTTGTAATTTGTATATATTATCATATGGATAGTTTCTTGATACATGTATTCACTACTTTAGTTTATGAATTTATATTAATCTTGTTTATGGATGCTCATTAATTTTTGAAGTTTATGGATCTGTAAAAATTATTTATCTAATTTAATAATTTTTCTATATACTATACTTTTATTAGTAAAATATATGTTCAATTTTAATTTCTAGTTTCATAGACTAAAAAAATAAGTGCAATATTAAGTTATGATGCAAGTCACTTTGATACTTAAAATGAACTAAAATATATCATATATAAATTTAATATTGAACATGGAAAGAATTCCAATCATGCTTCATATTGGCTTGTAGAAAGTGTCTTTTATGAGATGTAAGGGTAGTTTCTCCCTCGAAGAGGCTATTTTCTCAAGTCGTTTATCTATGTTTTCTTCTGTTTTGTGAGTTGGTTTCATAACATTTAGTATCATAGCTTTGGATTCTAGGGTTTCACTTCTTCAAACAGGTCATCTTGGAATTTTCACTATAATTTTTTTCTACAAGGATTCAGAAGATAAAATTGCAACCACGTGGAGAAAAAATCTTGGTTAACTTCATGTGCAAATTTGAGATCTTATTTTGCTATATTTTATGAGATATGATCCGAGGAAGTTAGGGTTTTTGCAGGCTCCAAAATTCAGTCTGAAACATATAACCTAGGTAAATTCGTCATAGCTTTCTCTAGAAGCATAAAATTTGAATTTTGTAAAAAGTAAATAAACTTGCACAAAATTTATTTTTCCGTGTGTCATTTTCAAGGCCGAAGATTGAAACAGTGACATGTGGAATTCCCTACAAGTTCACTCTACTGAATGAATCCATAATTAGGACATCGTGGGTGATTGGGCATAACTTTATATTTATGAATACAATCTTGGTTTGACTTGTGGAATTGGAAAGAAGACTCAGAGGGAAACTAGAAGACGAACCTTCAGACCTTGGAGAGCTGAAATTACAGAGATACAACATTTTCAATATCGAGCTCCTAAAAACTAAGAAAAAAGTGTGTATTTCTTTTTTTGCATAATTTTTGTTTGAAAAATAGTTTGAAGTGATTCAAAGGGCATAATGAAGCATAAATATTGTTGTTTGATTCCAAAATTCCTCAAAGAAAAAATGGACACACCTAGTAAGCAACAAGAAATCTCGACTATGACACATGAAGAAGAGGAAGAAATTCAACATGATGTATATAAATTATGAGACTTAGTGCAACAAATTCCACTCTCGCAAAGAGTAACCAAAAATTAATTGGAAGCGATGATGAATGTTAAGATGGATGGTTTAGAAGTAAAAATGAAAAGGGACATGGAAGGTTTTAATGACGGTTTAAAAGAATATGTGGAAGCAATGATGAATGCCAAGATGGAAAGATTGACAAAGTTGTTGCAAGAAATACTTCCAAATGGTGAGAAGATAATCCATGAAAATCACGATGAGGAGAAAAGGAATATGAATTATGATTTTAGAGACTCCAATGTTAAGTTTAATACCCACCACATTCTGAAGATCGACATGAGAAAGTTTGATGGCAAAGTGTAATAACCCTTGTCAAAATTTCATGTAATAAAGTTAATAAAGGAAAAATAATAACCAAGGTGATGGGGAACGTATTTCAAGCTGAGAGTTGGGGAAAACATCCTAGTGTGGGAGTTCACTTGTTTTATTGTGGCTAAGGAAATTGGCAAAGGCAAAGGCTTTGGGAAGGCATCAAGCATTAATTGGCTTTATTTATAAAAATAATGGAAATTAGGAGAAAAGGAAGGTGAAAGGTCACAAGTTGCATGTGAGGAGGAAAATGAAGGAAAATAATGGAAAAGTTAAAAAAAATAGAGGTTTCATTAATAAAAAGGCTTATGAGGATCAGTTGGTACCTTTTATTTGTTCAGTTTTGGAGTTGTCTCTATTCTCTCTTTCTCTCACTCTTGTACACTTAGAGCATTCTTGGAGCACACTAGAATTGGATCAAAGAAAGAAAAGGAAGGACAAAGAGGGAAAAGGGAAGCAAAGATCAAGAAAGGAAGTGTAGGATCAAGAAGCTGAAATGGGATTAATTACAGGTACCGATTTGCATGTGTTCTTTTCTTGTTAGATTTGGCATGCATGGTACATGCATGCTAGTATTTGGTTCTATTGCTATCATTGGCATGGGTTTTTCCAGGTGCGATAGTGATTTTCAGTATTGCCTTACTATTTTCGGATAACCATGGTGTGATGGGTTCTATTTTATTTGGTTAAGTTGGATTATTGGATGGTTTCGAAACTGAGTTGGGTGGTCCCTAAAGAAAAACACAAGGCCTAGGATTCCCTATACCATAATAGGTGATATTGCAGTAAATTCATATTTTGTGTACCTTGGTGAGCTTAGGAATCCTCGACCCATGAATGGTGGTATATATGATAAAGCATAGAGGTGTGTTCCCTTGATTAGGCCTAGGAATCCTCGACCAATGAATGATGACATATACGGTAAATCTTAGAGGGTGGAGTCTCACTTGGGCTTAGGAATCCTCTACCGATAAATGGAAGGATATATGATAAATCCTAGAGACTAGGAGGTAGACAAATTCCTCATGGTGTAGGTGGATAAATCTGGTGGTATCCATGCTTGTTTGGGGCCTAGTGATCTAGTGGGGATTGTAGTAAAGCATGATGAAATTTGGATTGGTTTTCTTGTTAATCCCACATTCATGCTTGGAATATGGCGCATAGATTATTGGCTTAAATAAATATTTGGTTCAACCAATCTATGGTCGGGTGGTTTGTGGAAGTCCTAGACCTAGTTGTATTATGTATTCATTAATAAGAGATCTTTATCCTTGGTATATCATGTGTAAATATACTGGTTCACATGTGATTGTTATGGTTGTTATATCCTTGTCATTTTTGTTGGTCATATGTTGGTTATGAGTATGTTTTATGATAGACTTGATGTGTGGCTCTCATCATGTTTTGATTTCTAAATGAATCTACAATGAATATATGAACTAATAGATGATAATGTAGCTATTGCGAGAGAGAAAAAATACTTCTTTACGAATCTTAGATAAGTATGAGACCCCTATGTTTAGATTTTTTGTTATGACCTATAGATTACATATTGGTGACATGCTTGACAAAAGTCGTATCATGGCTAGTAGGGGTCAGATCAAGTGCTTTTACCAATGATTGCATTGGTATACTTATTCCATTATTATTTATCATTTATGAAAGTTTCATGAAGTTTTGGGTAGTGGTATGAGACCTAGCCCTCAAAAAGTGGAACAAAATCTGGGATCATTGGCTCAGAGCCGCTTGAAAAAGTCCATAGTCACTATCATGCCTTGTTGTGGGAGCAATTGGAAGGCCTCCGCCACATGCATGGATTTTCATGGGAGTGGATGAGGGACCAGATCAATGAAATGTCAAGTTGACTCAGGGTTGGTCACCCAAAAAGGTTGGTTGGCTCCTAAGGTTTTGTAGAATGTGTGGAAGGTCAGAATAGGTTTTTATTGTTAGTTCCACTTCCTTATATGTACATGGGGAGTTGAATCACATCACAATAGCCTCTCATCACATGTTTACCACAACAGACCAATTAACTTGGGTAAATGTGGGAGGAGGGTGTTACAGAGAAGTCCCGAACCTAGTTGGATTATGAATTTGTTAATAAGAGCTATTTATCCTTGGTATTTAATGTGTAAATATATTGTTTCATATGGGATTCTTATGGATGTTATATCCTTGTTATTTTTGTTGGTTATATGTTGGTTATGATTATGTTTTATGACAAAATTGATGCATGGTTCTCATCATGTTTTGATTTGAAAATGAATGTACAATGAATATATGACCTAACAAATCATAATGTAGCTAATGTGATAGAGCAACAATTATTATTTATGAATCATAGATAATTATGATACCCCTATGCTCATATATGTTGTTATGACCTGTAGATTACATATTGGTGACATGTTTGACGAAATTCCTATCATAGCTAGTAGGGGTCAAATTAATTACTTGTACCAATGATTGCATCAGTAGCCTTATTCCATTTTTATTTATAATTTCTAAAAGTTTCATGAAGGTTTGGGTAGTGGCCTGAGACCTATCCATATAAAAGTGGCACAAAATCCGAGGTCATTGGTTCAAAACTATCTGAAAATTTCCATAGTCTCTGGCATGACTTGCTGTGGGGGAAACTGGAAGGCCTCATTCACATGCATGGATTATCATCGGAGTAGCTGAGGGACCGTATTAGTGAAACGTTAAGTTTTCTCTGGGGTTGGTCACCTAGAAAGATTGGTTGACTTCTGAAGGTTTTGTAGCATGTGTGGAAGGCCATAATGGTTTTTTTTTCCGGTTCCACTTCCTTAACTGTACATTGGGATTTGAATCACATCATAGTATCCTCTCATCACATGTTTACCCCAATAGACTGGTTAACTTGGGTAAATGTGGGAGGAGGGCGTTATAGAGTGGTATCAAAGCATGGCTCACCTGTTGGACTAGATGGGTGGTGTATGTTGGACATCCATGCATGTGAGTTGCATATGTATTCTTCATGCTTGTGGTCTATGTGCTTGTTCTGTATGCATGGTGTTGGTCATGGTTACATTTGTATCGCCATGTGAAAGTTGGTGGTGTTTTTGTTGGATGTGTTTGTCGTGAGTGTATGTTGGTCATGCATCAGTTATGCATGTCATTGCCTACATGTTTTTATGCATAAAATAACATGGTTATAGTTTTCATGCATGACATGATGGTATGTGGTTGGTATGGTCATGCATGATAACTAGATGATGGTTGAAATGATGTTTATGTATTGATATGAATATGATTATACATGTATTGTGCTAATCTGGTTAATCTTGTAGATTAGATGTCCTCCCCTAAACTATACTGAGGTATGTTGATTATGTTATGTTTTGGTTTAATATGACATGGTATGCTTGAAGGAAGAAGATCAAAGATGACTAGGAAGACGGTAAACTATAGTTCATGACACTCTCCCTACGGATCATATGAGAAGCATGGTGTTGGAGACTCTTCTGATATAAAAAACACATTCAAAAGCTTGAAGGCAGAAATAAGAAGTTGCAAGGAAGATAATGATAGAATCATGAAGGCATAGGAGAAAAAAGTAGAAGTTAATGCAGTAATACTTTAGAATTTGTCAGAATTGCAGAGACAAGGACCACATAGGATTAGCCATGGGTAGGAGGAAAAAGACTAATGGGGCATATGGTAGTAGGTCTCATGGTGGGCACATGTCGGATATGGATGGAATGATTCAAGGTGGAAAGCTCTTGGATACTCCGGATAAAAGAGGTGATGGAAATAGGTTCTATTCTAGTTCTGGTTTTGGCAGACACTATGATTGTCATCGATATCATCCTTACAGAAGGAGTGACAGGGGATATTTTCTAGATGAGCTCAAGAAAGTGAAGTCACCTACCTTTTATGGATAGTTGAAGAAGTCGGAGGATGTAGAAGCATGACTACTTGGGATGAAGAAATTCTTTGAGTTGCATGAATACACATAGAATATGAAGGCCAAAATAGCTATCTTCAACCTCAAAGGGAAAGCAGGCATCTGGTGGGAAGATGTGAAGCGAGTTAGAGACATCATGGAAAGATACTTGAGTTGGCATGAATTCAAGATACTTTTCAGGAAGAAGAATTTGTTAGAGAGGTACTACGAAAAATCCAAGGAATTATATGAGTTAAAGATGAGATCAATGATAGATGAGGAGTACATGACTAAGATCTTGGAGTGATTAAGGCATGTACTTTATCTTAAGGATGAAAAGGACAAAGTTCATAGGTTTTTCAATGGATTTCCTTTAGCATTTAGAGATCGAGTTGAGTATGATTAGCCTTGGTTGCTTAAGGAAGTTATTAGGAAATTGAAGCATTGTTACGATCAATCCAATTACAAGAGATAATCTTAGCAAGGTTGGAAAGGGAAAGAGAAAGCTAAAGTTAAATGGTAGCCAAAAAGAACAAGGTCTTAGGCTGCAAGTGAGAAAGAAAATATTGCAACATACAAAAAGTTTAATGGGTCACAACACGGAGGGAAGAAGAATAAAGGTGTTGGTACAAGATGGTTGCAGTGTTGGACATGTGGTAAGGAGCATATTAAGATGGATTGTCTATAGAATCACGGTGGTAGCCCTTAGATTTATGGTGCATTGGAAGCACAGATAGTTGGGGATTTAGGGTAGAGCATTCCATGGATTTATGCAATGCTGAATAACAAGCAGAAAGATCACCAGGAAATTCTTAATGAGATGGATGGTAAGATTTGTGATCAAGTTGTTTCTATTTTGATTGACCCTAGATCTAATTATAGTTATGTTAGTATTGACCTAGTGGATAAGTGTTCTTTAAATAAAGAAGTGCATGAAAAATATTGTTTAGTGTAGTTGCTTACAGTTACAAATAAGAGAGTGTATCAGTGGGTAAGAGCTTGAGCATTCGTGTTGAATGGTATGCCAACCTCAATATATTTGATAGTATTGTCGTTGGGATCATATAGTATGCTTTTGGGTATGGACTGGTTGTATCTTCATAGGACCAACGTGGATTGTTATTATAAGGCCATTGGGTGTTTGGATGACAATGGATAACAAAGGTTATTGCAGGGTAAGAAGAAGGAAACTTAGTTAGAATGATGATATCTATGCAGGCAAAGCATAGTCGTAGAAAAGGGTGTGTGCTATTTGGAGGCATATTTCTAGTGATAAAAGTAAGGATGTTGAGGATACGAAGGAATTGAGAAGGTACCCAATCTTGCATTAGTTTTAGTATGTGTTTTCAAAAGATATTTCACAGTTTCCGCCTCACAGGGAAGTGGAATTTTCCAATGAGATGGTACTAGGGGCAGCACCAACATCAAAGGTACCATACAAGATGAGAACACCAGAGTTGGTAGAGTTGAAGTTAGAGTTAAAGGAAGTTCTTGACAAGGGATATATTAGGCCAAGTGCATCACCTTAGGGTGCACCAGTGTTGTTTGTGAAGAAGAGGGATGGTACTCTCAAGAAAAGCATTGATTACATGCAGTTGGACAAGTTAACCATAAATAACATGTATTTGTTGTTGAGGATTGATGACTTGTTTGAATAGTTGAAGCGAGAAACAATGGTCTCGAAGATTGATATGAGATCAGGATACTAATAGGTACACATCAAGGAATAGGACATATACAAGAATGCTTTTAGGACTCAGTATGGGCATTATGAGTTTGTTGTATTTCCATTTGGTTTGACTAATGGTCCAACTATTTTTATGTGATTGATGAACTGTGTATTGCATCTTTATCGGGAAAACTTTGTTATTGTATTCATTGATGATATTTTGATATATTCTAAAAAAAGGAAGAGCATGTCGAGCACTTAGCAAAAATGTTGATATTACTAAGAGAGAATCATTTGTATGCCAAGCTTAGAAAATGCAATTTCTTTCAGATAGAGGTGCATTACTTGGGACATATTGTCTCCAAGGAAGGCATAGTAGTGGATCCAGAGAAGATAAGGGCTATCATGGGGTGGGTGGATCCTAGAAATGTGGATGAGGTAAGATCATTTATGAGGATATAATGTTATTATAGGAGGTTGATTAAGAAATTATATCACATCCCATATCCTATTACGTCAATGCATAAGTAAGGTAAGAAATTTGAATGGACAGAGGAATGTGTAGCCCATTTTGAGCAATTGAAGAAGTTGTTGACAAATTTTCTAGTGTTAAAGATTGTAGATCCAAAAAAAGAGTTTGTGGTGTGTACAAACACTTACAAGAGAGGAATTGGTGGTTTCATGATGGAGAAAGGACATGTAATATGCTATGAGTCACATAAACTAAATGAGCATGAGAAGAATTATCTGACACATGATCTGGAGTTGGTAGCAATCATCCATGCATTGAAGATGTGGAGACACTATCTTATTGGTAGGAGGTTTGTATTGATGAGTGATCAGAGTGGATTGAGGTATCTATTTGACCAATCAAATCTAAAGGATAGATAATCTAGATGGTTTTCCAAGGTAAGTGAGTTCAACTTTGAGATCAAGTACATTAAAGTTAAAGAGAACATGGTTGCATATTCTATTAGAAGGAGGATACAAGTAAATCATGTAGCAGTTATGACTTCTTATGGATAGACTTACATTATTAGATCTTATAGGTGGGACAACAGGATGACAGGTACATGGAGCTTACGCATAGGTTACAACAGGGTATAGGCGGTTAGGATGTGGAATATCGTCTTACAACAAATGGTTTGGTCAGATTTAGGGACATGATATATGTGTCGAATGACAATGAGCTCAAGAAGACTATATTGCTATAGTTTCATGAAAGAACATATTTAGGGAATCCAGGATACCAAAAAACATTGACAACAGTGGAGAATTTTTATCATTGGTCGAATTTGAAGAAGGAAGGGGCAAAGTTTGTGGCTAGATTTTTATACTGTCAGTAGGTGAAAGCCAAATGCAAGAATCCAGGTGGACTACTATAGTTGATTTCGATTCCTGAGTAGAAATGGGAGTTCATTTACATGGATTTCATCACAAGTTTACCGAGGAGATGTAAACAACATGATTCCATCATGGTTGTGGTGAACAGGTTGCCTAAGGTAGTGCACTTCATTCCAGTGAAGTCTACTTATTCAGCTAGTGATGCAGCACATGTATTCATGAGAGATGTAGTGAGGCTACGTGGTGTTCCAAGAAAGATTGTGTTGGACATGTATGTTACATTCACTTCCAAGTTTTGAAAGGAGCTATTTGTGGATTTTGGGATAGAGTTGGCCTTCAACATAATTTATCATCTAGAGACAGATAGACAAATAGAGAGGGTCAATAGGATATTGGAGGACATATTGAGGATGTATGTAATGCATTAGCAGGGGAGATAGGAGGATTACCTTCCATTGGTTGAGTTTGCATATAAAAATGGGTAATAGGAGTCACTAAGGATGAGTCTATTTAAGGCACTCTATGGGCAGAGTTGTAATACTCCCATTAGTTGGAGTGATCTCGTTAATAAGGTGTTGATTAGACTAGACATGTTGGCAGAGATGGAATAGGAAATTTAGGTTATGAAGAAGAATCTAAAGGCATCATAGGACATGAAAAAAATTATGCAGATCGGAACAAGTTGTTTAAGGAGTTTCAGGTTGGGGAAGAAGTGTATTTTCACATCAAGCCCAAGAAGATCTCCTTGAGGATTGGATCATGTGCCAAGATGGCAGCTTAGTTTTGTGGACCTATAAAAATCCTTGAGAGGATTGGACCAGTAGCTTATTGACTTACATTGCCTCCGACAGTGAAAGCCCACAATGTTTTCCATGTGTCATGGCTTAAGAAGTATGTTAAAGATGGTAATAATGTAATTGACTAGTTTGTATTGCATGTGGAGCCAGATGGAGAATTCCAATGAAAAACTTAATGTATATTGCAGAAAAATATTCTCATTCTCCATAATTGAGTTATCGGGTAGGTTAAAGTGTAGTGGAATCACTTTGGGCCCGATAAAGCTACATGGGATATGGTGGATCAGATGTGGGATATGTATCCTTCTGTATTCGTTGGTTGAGCAAATGTTTTTGGTATATGTTTTGGTGTGATGTTTTCTTATATGTATATATTTATATATATGTAAATACTACCATGAGTTGTGCTATAAAGCTCCAACAAGTGGTATGGGTGTCATGTCATTGTGGCTGTTATGTTTTTATGTGTCATGTTGGTTTTATTATGAGAAATTTGATCATTTTAAATACTACATTGAGCTAAGTTATAGATATCCATGGGTATTATGTTTTGCTTCTCATCATTCTTGTTGGTTGTAGGTGTCATTGAACACCGAGGATGGTATTCCCCCAAGGGGGAGGGTGCTATAACAACCCTGGTCAAAATTCCATGTAATAAAGTTAATAAAGGCAAAATAATAACCAAGGTCATGGGGCACATATTCGAAGCTAAGTGTTGGGAACAAAATCATAGTGTGGGTGTTCATTTGGGTTATTATTGCTAAGGAAATTGGAAAAGGCCAAGGAACAGGGTTTGGGAAGTCATGAGGCATTAATTGGAATTTTATTTATGAAAATAATTGAAATTAGGAGAAAAGGAAAGTGAAAGGTAACAAGTTGCATGTGAGGAGGAAAATTAAGGAAAATAATGGAAAATTGAAGAAAATAGAGGTCTCATTAATAAAAAGGCTTATGAGGATCAATTGGTACCTTTTTTCAGTTCAGTTTTGGAGCTCTCTATATTCTCTCTCTCTCACACACACTCTTGGATACTTTGAGAATTCTAGAATTGGATCAAGGAAAGCAAAGGAAGGACAAATAAGGCAAAGGAAAACAAATATGGAGCAAGGAAGAGAAGGATCAAGACAATAGGATTAGTTGCAGGTATCAATTTGCATGTGTAATTTCCTTGCTATTTTTGGAATGCATGGTACATGCATGTGAGTATTTGGTTCTATTACAATCATTGGCATGGGTTTTTCCAGGCGTGACAATTAGTTTAAGCCTTTCCTTGCCATTTCTGAATATCTATGATGTGATGGGTTCTCTTTTATTTGGTTATGCTAGATTGTTGGATAGTTTCGAAATTGAGTGGGGTGGTCTCTAAAGAAGAACGCAAGCCCTAGGAATCCCTGGACTAGAGAAGGTGGGATTGTGGTAAAGCCAGATTTTGTGTACCTTGGTGGGCCTACGAATCCTTTATTGGTAAATGGCATGATATATGGTAAAGCCTGGAGGGTGGAGTCTTGATTAGGCGTAGGAATCATCGAGTGTTGAATGTCCGGATATACGGTAAAGCTTAGAGATTAGGAGGCAAACATATTTCTCACGGTGTAGGTGGAGAAATCTGGTGGCTTCCATGCCTGTTTAGGGCCTAGTGATCTAGTGGGGATTGTGGTAAAGAACAAGGAAACTTGGATTGGTTTTGTTGTGAGTCTGACATTCATGCTTGAAATATGGCGCAGGGGTGATTGGATGAGAGAAATATTTGGTTTAGCTAATCTATGGTGGGGTGGTTCATGGAAGTCCCAGACCTAGTTGACTTATGCATTCATTAATAAGAGCTCTTTCTCCTAAGTATTTCATGTGTAAATATATTGGGTCATATATGATTCTTATGGATGTTATACCCTTTTTATTTATGTTGGTTATATGTTGGTTATGAGTATGTGTTATGATAAACTTGATGTATGGCTCTCATCATGTTTTGAATTGCAAATGAATCTACAATGAATATATGACCTAATAGATGATAATTCAATTATTGTGATAGAGAAACAATGCTTCTTTACGAATCACATATAAGTAGGAGACCCCTATGCTCAGTTATGTTGTTATGACCTGTAGATTACATATTGGTGAAATTTTTTACGAAATTAATATAATGGATAGTAGGGGTTAGATCAAGTAATTATACCAATTATTTCATTAGTAGCCCTATTCCATTATTATTTATCATTTCTAAAAGTTTCGTGAAGTTATGGGTATTGGCCTGAGACCTAGCCCTTAAAAAGTGGCACAGAATCTAGGGTCGTTGGCTCAAAATTGTCTGAAAACGTACATATTCGTTGGCATGCCTTTCCATGGGAGGGACTGGAAGGCCTTAGTAGCATACATGTCTTTTCATGGGATCGACTAAGGGACCAAATCATTGAAATGTCAAGTTTTCTAAGGGATTGGTCACCTAGAAAGGTTGGTTGGCTCTTGAATGTTCTGTAGCATGTGTGGAAGGTTAGAATGGTTTTGTTTTGTTGGTTCCACTTATTTAACTATAAATGGTGAGTTTAATCACATCATAGTAGCCTCTTGTCACATGTTTACCTCAGTGGACCAATTAACTTGGCTAAATGTGGGAGGAGGGTGTTACACAAGGATTTTGTAACATGGATACTACATATGGAGCAATATTTTGATCTTCAAGATGCGCAACAAACACAAAAGGTACGCATTACATATTTATATTTAGAACCCAATTAGTTTTTAGTTATTAATGGCTTTGTTCTCATATACCACTTGTCACTTGGTTAAATTTTATGGAGAAAATTATAGCACATTATGATGATACAAATAACAACACCTTCTTTAGCCAATTAATAAATCTCAAACAAAAGGGTTCAATGGCAGAGCACAATGATGACTTCTAAAAATTGAATACTAGGGTAACTAATATTCTAGAGGATCATAGGATTGATGTCTTCATAGGGACTATAAAGAATAACATCCAACATGAAGTTCACCTTTCATAACCTGATTCATTGGATAAGGCATTCAAGGTGGCAAACAAAAGTTGAGAGAAAAATTATGGCAATAACGAAGTCTACTCTCATAACTATAATGATGGAAGTGTTCTTGCTCCTAAGCACAAAAATTGGAGGAAAAAGCAATAAAAGGGATTTGTTACAGTTGTGATACAAAATACACTAAAGGTCATAAGTGTGCTGAGAATAAATTATTTTAGATAGATTGTGAAGAGGAGGAAGAAAAGGAACAAGAAACATCAAAAGAAGAAGATATACATTAGGAACCAACCCCAAAGAAAGAAGAAATGAATATGACCATATCTTATAATGAATTGGCGGGAGTTAACACTCCTAAAACTCTGGAGATAGAAGGATATATCAAGAATAAAAAGGTAATAGTGTTGATTGATTCAGGTAGAACCCATAATTTTATTCGTTGTAAGATATCCAAGGAATTGAATTTCTTTCTATATCCAAGCCCAAAGTGTCAAGTGATGGTTGCAAATGGAGGAATTATAAATTGCTCTAGAAAGTGCTATAATATCAAGCTAACCATGGGGGGATATGTACTGAAATAGTATAATTCTTTCCATTCCAATGGGTGGTGCTAATGTTGTACTAGGAGTCCAATGGTTACAATCTTTGGGGACGATAGCTTTTAATTTTCAAGAAGTATTCTTGAATTTTTTTTGGAAGGAAAGGAAATTTAATTAAGAGATATCATAGGGAAACTGGGAAATATAATCAACACTAATGGCATGCAAAATCTTCTAAAGAAAGAACAATGGGGTGTAATTGCACAATTATGCTCACTAGAGGTTCCAACATCGAAATCATCTATTCATCCAGATCTCCAAAAAGTTTTGGACAATCATTCCAAGGTATTTGAGACACCTAAAGGACTCCCACCTATTCGTGATCATTTCATGCTATTCATTTCATTCCAAGAAGTGTTCCTCCAAATTTCAGGCCTTACATATATCCCTATTCCCAAAAGAGTGAAATTGAACATATGGTTACAGAAATACTAGAGGTTGGTATAAATCAACCTAGTCAAATTCTTTTCTCTACTCTAGTAGTATTAGTGCATAAGAAGGATGGATCATTGCATATGTGTTCGGATTATAGGGAGCTCAGCAAGCTCAGTAATAGAGATGAATTTTCTATTCTTATCATCAAATTAGAATGAAGATTGAAGACATTCGGAAAACAACATTTGGAACTCATGAAGGTAATTAGGAATTTTTGGTTATGCCTTTTTTCCTTACTAATACAGCTTCTACATTTCGAGATTTGGTGAATTCTTTTTTCAAACCCTTAGAAAATTTTTGTTAGTATTTTTTGATGATATACTAATCTACATCAAGTCTTGGAAGGATCATGTTCAATATGTTAATAGGGTGTTCAAACTATTGGAGGAGAAACAATTATATGCAAAAACCTCCAAATGTTTCTTTGGAGTAAAAGAGGTGGAATATTTGGGTCATATTGTATCTCATGACGGTTTTAAGGTAAACCCTAACAAAATTAAATCCATTAAAGAATAGAAAATCCCCACAACCATAATGCATATTTGAGAATTTATTGGGTTGATAGGGTATTACTGCAAGTTCATTAAGAATTATGGGAGAATAGTAGCACCTCTAACAAAATTACTGAAAAAAGATGCATTTTGTTGGACTCTAGAAGCATCTAAGTCCTTTGAACATCTGAAAGAGTTAATGTTCCAAGCACTAGTCTTAGCTATGCCAGACTTCACAAAAACTTTTATTGTGGAATGTGATGCCTCGAGAAATGGAATTGGTGCTTCTTTAATGCAATAACGAAGACTCACTACTTTTGAAAGTCTTCTAATCAGGGGAAAGTATTTACACAAACATATTTATGAGAAGGAAATGTTGAAAATACTACACACACTAAAGCAATGGTGACCTTACTTAATAGGAAGACACTGCAAGGTCAAAACTCATCATGATAGCGTTAAATACTTCTTAGAACAAATATTATCTTTAGAAGAGAAACTGATTCAGGTGGATAGTGGTGGCCACCTTCGAAGTCCACTTGGACCCCCACCATTGTTTGTTTCAGATTTTCAGTTTCCTTAATTGTAGCACAGTTTACTATTTTTGGCAGTTTTTCAGGTCGTGAACTTCCGGAGTTGTTTTGAGGCCCTAAACGACGTTTTTTGGGAAAATTGGGAGCAACATGGGTCCATAGACCCATGTTGCTCTTCCAAAAGTTGTAGTTCTCGGATAGATCATTCTAAAGAGATATTGTGCAAGTTAAATGAAGATCGTATGCCAAAGTTATGACCCCGGGAAGTTTATGTACCAATTTACCCAAACAAGGCCCACAATTTGGTGTTTCATATTCTAGGGTTAGGTTTTTGGATGTTTAGGGTTTTCCATTGTTTCTCAACAATAAATAATCCTCCTAGCCTCATTATAACATAGTTCAGAGGCATGTAGCCACCACATCTCTTTTAAGAGATAAGCTACCATTTCCCTAGCTGGATTATTTCCATTACTATTTGTAAGCATATTTCAGTATTTTACATTAATGAAATGAAGTATTATTTCCACTGCATCTCTATGTTTATGGTTACCTCTGTAACTTGTTGTGTTCATGTCTAAATCCAAACCAGTGGTATCAGAGTGGTTTGCTTTTTCTCTGTTTTTCTTTGCATGTCCCTAATGACATCGGGATATAAGGAGTTAGAGCTTGAGCTAGTCAAATCATTGCAAGACCAGCCTCGCAAATCCCGATGGCCTCCCATGGTAGATGAAAAGAAAGATGAGGGGGCAAGAGATCCTATCAAAATCTTCCTCGAAGAAGCTCTCGAGTGACAAAGGAACGCGATGATGGACAACTTTGCCCAGATCCTTCAGCGGCTACCTAGGGGCAATGCATCAACTTCTAACAGCTACTCTAGAAATGCCACACTATTTAAGGTACAAGTTAATTTTGAAATCCCCATATTCAAGGGTCAGATAGAAACAGATGCCATCGGTAAATGGTTAAATCTACTAGAGGGTTATTTTTCTGTTCATGATTTTTCCAGTCAAAAAAAGATTATTTCGCTCTTCTCAAAGCAGCCCCCCATGTCAAGGACTGGTGGGAAACCTACTGCAAGTAGAAGGATGAAAGTACAGGCTCACTATTTTCAGCAGCGCCCACTTGGGATTCATTTCGAGATGCAATCAAGGAGCAGTACTACCCTGTTGGAAGCTATGAGGATCAATACATAAAGTGGACCACGCTGTGGTAGGGAAGGGACAAAGATGTATTGGAGCTTACCAATATTTTCCATACCCTTTGCACAAAGTTGGGTATCAAAGATTTGAAGTAGCATTTGGTACACAAATACTGCGGCTACCTACATAAGTACATCTAGGAAGAAATATAATTCCTAAACCACCCCTCGCTCAGCACGACATACCAATATGCCATCAAGGTCGAGAAAAAGTTTAAATAAAATAATAAAGACTTTGGATCTACAAATCTAAAGCAAGGGAAAGGTGCCCCTAAACCACAGAACGAAGGACCAAAGCCAAGGCAGGGCGGCCCAAGAAAACCCACCAAAGCTGAAAGCAGAGAACAACACCATGAAGCCAAGAAAGGACACAGGAAAGTGGTGTGAGTTCCATAAGAGCTCCACTCACAACACAAGTGAGTGTTGGGCCAAGTAGTCATTGGTGGCCGAGCTAAGTGTTTTAGAATCAGATGCATGTTCCAATTCCGAGTCAAAACTTGACAGGGGAATGACAAGGGGAAGCCGATTATCGATGTGGAGCCCAACGCCACTATTACCACCATGAAGATCTAGAAAGAGGAACTCGAAGATCCACAGGAGGAGGAGCATCTCTTCCACTCATAGATGTGGGTAAAGGGCTCCCCACTATAGTTCATTGTCGACAACAGGAGCCAAAAGAACCTCATTTCGGTAGAGGTCGTGAAGCAGCTAGGATTATCAACCACAACACATCCACAACTGTACACCATCGGGTGGCTTCACCAAGGATGGGATCTTTGCATGAGCCAGTAGTGTTGCCATCCATACAACATCAAGCCCTTCACAAATGAGGTATTGTGTGACATTTCTCCCCTTGAAGTTTGTGATGTAATATTAGGACAACCATACTTGTGGAAGCGACATGTTGTGTATGAATCAAGGCCCTATGTTGTTATTGTTACTTTGGGAAATAAGTTGTACAGGATACCGAAGGTAGCATCACCTACCACCATCTCTTTGATTACTGCAAAACAATGCAGTAAGCTCATTTCCAAACCGGGAAATTTGTTTTCCTGATAATATTCCCTCAAGGAAAGAAGAAGATGGTGGCCACGACCTCCAAATAGGGCCCTTCCGCACGACAACTAAAGATGGACAAGGTCATGGAGGAGTATGAGGACATCTTCACCTCCCCCATAGGGGTTCCTCAGCACTGTCGGGTCAAGCACTCCATCGATCTGATCCCAGGTGCGCCGCTCCCTAATGGACCAATCTATCAGCGCTCCATTATGGAGAATGATGAAGTAAAGAGGCAGATTCAAGAGTTGCTACAGAAAGGTCACATTCATCCGAGTTCATCACCCTGTGGGAGCTCGATCGTGTTGGTACAGAAGAAGGATGGGACTTGGAGACTCTGTATTAACTATCGAGCATTGAACAAGATCAATGTTCATAATAGGTACTCGATCCCATGGATTGATGACCTCTTGGACCAACTGAAGGGGGCAAAATATTTCAGTAAGATTGATTTGAAGTCAAGATATCACCAGGTACCAATTGAACCCTCCGATGTGTGGAAGACTACCTACAAAGCCAAGAAGGGACTTTTTTAATGGTTGGTTATGCCTTTCGGATTGACGAATGCTCTTGCAACCTTCATGAGGCTAATGGATGACATCTTGTGACCATTCACCAACTCATTTGTAGTGGTATACTTGAATAACATCCTAATCTTCAGCCAGAGTTGGGAGGAGCACATCCACCACATCCGACAGGTTCTCCAAACATTGTAGCGACACAAGTTCTGTGCCAATTTGGAGAAATGCACTTTTGGCATGACCCAAGTTCAGTATCTGGGATACATTATTGAGGAACAGGGGGTGCATGTGGATCCAGCCAAGATCCAAGTCATTCGATATTTTGGCCATCTCCAACCACTCTGATAGAGCTTCGTAGCTTTCTAGGTCATGCCAACTTCAACTACAGGTTCATGATGGGATTTTCCCATATCACTTGGCCCTTGAGTCAAGTCACCAAGGGAGGAGCAAAAGAAAAATTATTTTGGTCTGAATCTCAATAGAAGGCATTCATAGAGTTGAAAGATCACCTCTGCACCGCACCAGTGCTCACATTACCAGACTTGCAACAACCATTTGAGGTCAAGACAGATGCCTCTAACTATGCTATTGGGGCAGTTATTACTTAACACAGGCATCCAGTGGCATCTCACAGTGAGACACTTTTAGACATAGTCCAGAAGTATCCCACTTATTACAAAGAGATGTATTCTATTATGTAGGCCTGCCAACAATGGAAGCATTACATTTTGGGGAAGGAAACGGTCGTCAACACAAACCACTAACCCTTGTAGTTCATACAGACCCAAGGGAAATTGCAGAATGATCGCCATCAGAAGTGGTCCACATACATACAACAGTTCCATTTGAATATCAAGTATAAGAAGGGTAGCACCAATAATGTTGCAAATTACCTCAGTCAACCATCGATCATGGCGTTAACCATTGTGCTAAACTCTTATGGGCATGAAGCTTCTAATTGGCTAATTCTCAATAAAAGCGACCCAGAATTTGGCCACACATATAAGACACTCTTGGAGGGTTAGCATGTTCCATATTTTTACCTCCAGGATGCCCTCTTATGCCACCTGGGTCACCTTTGTGTTCCTTCACTCAAGCGTGCGAAGATGATATGGGAAGCACACTAAAGTCGGCCTGCTAGACAATTCGGGGTCGAGAAAATGGTGGTAGTACTGCACAAGTATTTCTATTGGCTGAATCTTCAACATGATGTCGGGAAGTACATCAGATCATGCATTTCCTGCGCCATTGCCAAACTGACCATCAAGAAGCAAGGCCTCTATACCCCGCTGCCTACCCCTAGTTGACCTTGGGAATCCATCTCCATGGATTACATGTTAGGCCTTCCTTCCACTAAGCATGGAAACAACTATGTTTTTGTGGTCGTCGACAAGTTCTCGAAGATGGCCATTATGGTTGCTTGCAAGAAGAATATCACAACAAGAGCCACTACTAAATTCTTCTTTCAATGAGTGTGGGTACACTTTGGGATCCCACAATCTATCATCTCAGATCAGGACAACAGGTTCCTCAGTACATTTTGGTCCAGTCTCTAGTCGATGCTCGACAATAAACTCACTAAGTCCATAGCCTTCCCTCCTCAAACTGATGGCCAGACAAAGGTTGTTAACAGGATGATCGTACACATTCTGTGCATGTACAACTCAAAGCATCCATGCACATGGGACGAGAGCCTCCCCTATGTTCAACACAACTACAACCAGACTCTCCACAACCCTTTTTAGGTGGGCTTGGGATTCCAGCCACTATGCCCCATTGATGTGGCCATGCCATTTGGAGCTACTCACATAGATTCAGCTCATGTCCAATTCGAAACAAATAAGGCAAACAACTCCATTGAGCACATCCAACATATCTTCCAGCATGTCCATGACATTCTAGACAAATCAAATGCCAAGTACAAGTAGCAACATGATCAACATTGAGTGTCGTACAAGTTTCAAGTGGGCGACAAAGTATGGTTGCATTTGCAAAAGGAACGCCTTACCGAAGTCTATCAGAAACTCAAACCACTTCGATATTGTCCTTACACCATTACCAAGGCTGTGGGAGACAATGCATTTGAGCTCAACATTCCCCCATTCCTTGGCCTGCACCCAGTGTTCAATGTAGACCACCTTTGGCCATACTTTCCACCATTACTAGACACATTTGATATTGCAGAATAGCTCACACCCACAAAGTTAACTCCAGATTACATGGAACAAGCTGCAACTGATCGAACCATGGACACACAGATCAAGCACACTTGCCAATAGAATATCCAACTGTATCGAGTTGTCAAAGCACGCCAACTCTTTCACCAGAGCAAGTGACTCACCAGGGACCAAGTTCAGTAGAAGTTTCCTCATCTCATGGAGGCACTCAACACAATGAGGAACATTGCTTCCTAAGGGGGGAGGAATGATCTAGGTGGATATTGGTGGCCACCTACCAAGTCCACTTGGACCCCCACCATTGTTTGTTTCAGCTTTTTAGTTTCCTTAATTGTAGCATAGTTTACTATTTTTAGCAGTTTTTCGAGTCCTGAACTTTCGGAGCCGTTTTGAGGCCCTAAACGACGTTTCTTTGGGAAATTTGGGAGCAACATGGGTCCACAGACCAATGTTTTTCTTCCCGAAGGTCACAGTTCTCCAATAGATATTTCTAACAAGATATTGTGCATGTCAAACGAAGATTATATGCCAAAGTTATGACCATGGGAAGTTGATGTACCAATTTACCCAAACGGGGCCCGTAGTTTGGCATTTCATCTTCTAGGGCTAGGTTTTTGGATGTTTAGGGTTTTCCATTGTTTCTCAACATTAAATAGGTCTTTGAACCTCATTGCAACATAGTTCAGAGACACGTAGCTACCACATCTCTTCTTAGAGATAAGCTACCATCGTCTTAGCTAGATTATTTCCATTACTATTTGTAAGCATATTTCATGATTTTACATTAATGAAATAAAATATTATTTCCACTGCATCTCTGTGTTTATGGTTATCTCTGTAATCTTTTGCGTTCCTATTTAAATCTGGATTAGAAACAAAAATGGGTCACAAAGATGTTGGGTTATGACTCTGAAATCATCTATAGAAAACGAAAGAAAAATGTTATTGCAAATACAGTGTTATGAAAGGATGAGGATGTGGAAGAATTTCTTTGTGCTATTTCTATTATCCAACCTAAATGGATAGTCAAAGCAAGTGATGAATGAAAGAATGATGAATAGGTGTGGTCACTCATTCAAAAGTTGCAACAAGATCCCAGTACATCTGACACATTTAACTTTAAAAATGATTTATTATGGTACAAAGATCAATTATATCTTTGTAAGAATTCACAACTAAAACAAAATATTCTTTTGGAATTGCACACCTCTCCTTCAAGAGGGAACTCAGGATTTTGAAAAACTTACCATAGTGTCAAGAAGGAACTTTTTTAGGATGACCTTCGATTTGATATTTAGAACTTTGTCATGGAATATTTGGTTTGCCAACAAAATAAAGTTGAGACAATTAAGAAATTGGGTCTGTTACAACCTTTAGCCATTCCAAGTCAACGTTAGGAGGATGCCTCAATGGAATTTATCAGAGGTCTACCCAAGTCTAAAGGAAAGAGTGTCATCATGGTGGTAGTTGATAAACTTACCATGTATGCAAACTTTTGTGCCTTATCTCATCCTTTTAAATCCAGTAAAATTGCTACTGCATTTATTGAAATAATTCAAAAGCTACATGGAAACACAAATATTATTATAAGTGACAAAGATCCCATTTCACTTGAAATTTCTAGACGTAAATATTTTCTTGTATTGGTACTCAATTAGCACATAGCTCATATTATCATCCTCAATCTGACGAGAAAACTAAGATAGTGAAAAAATGTTTGGAAGGATATCTCCATTGCTTTGTATATGATAAACAAACACAATGGGTCAAGTTGTTACCTCTGGAATAGTAGTGGTATAACACTTCCTTCCATACTATAGCAAAAATTACCCTATTTATGGCACTTTATGGATATCATCCACCATCCATCACATCATATTTAAGATAAAATTCTAAGGTTAAAGCAGTGGAAGATCAGATGAAGCATCAAAAACAAGTTTTATAACTCTTAAATGATAACCTAACTTTAGCGTATAATCGAATGAAACAACAAGTAGATTAGCATCGCAGTGAAAGAACTTTTGATGTAGGCGGATTGGTATTTGTACGAATACAACCATATAAACAAATGTCCCTTAAGCAAGCTAAGAAGGATAATAAATTATCACCCATGTATTATGCTCCTTACAAAGTGTTGCAAAAGATAAGTACTATGGCATACAAATTGGAGGTGCCTGCATCTTTGCTAGTACACCTAGTTTTCCATGTTTCATGCTTAAAGGGGGTTATCGATGATAAGCTCCCATTTCAAACAATATTTCCAGAATTTGACAATGAAGGAAAAATCATATTTGAGTGTGAAGCAGTCATTGAAATAAGAACTTGATAGCTAAAAAATCGATTAATTTTAGAGTATCTCATTAAGTGGAAGAACTTACCCACTGAATATTCCACAAGGGAGGATGATAATTTTATACAAAAGCATCTAAAACTACTCAAGTGTTGAGGAAAACACTTTTTTGAATTAGAGGGGCATGTTAGGTCCCTATAATACTAGTGTAGCCTCCTTATTGTTATTATTAATGTGACACCCTACTATTATTTTTGTGCCCATGTAGCCCCATATTGTTATTGTTGTGCCCCATAGAAGCCCACTATTATTATTGGTGTGCCATTACATTATTATTGTTATGTAGTCTCTAATTATATTGTGACCCCTTAGACTCCTATATATACAAAGGAGGTCTTATCATTTGTATCATCCAAGAATTGTTCATTTATGTGATGTAAAGGAGGTTGTCCCCTCAAACACGTTATTTCTCAAGTTGTTGATCTATCTTTTCTTCTATTTTGTGAGCTAGTTGCATAACATGTTATTACAATTCAATTTTAAAAATAAATTATTTGAATTATAAAATAATCAATATTATATATATATGCATGAATTTTTTTGTGACTGGCACATATACCTGTACATGGACAACTTTTTAAAGTACTTCTATCAATTTCTTATCTCAAGGTTCAATTAAAGAACACAAATAGCATTGAAATAAGTATTGTTCAATTTAAATATTAAAAGGTGTCATGTGAACAACAAATGGGTTTTATTCAACATTATTTATTTTGAGACTATCTAGAAGAACTTAATCATAACATGACATAAGTCAATCACATTGAAATTTAATATATAGGTCAAACAACAATATACGACAACATTGCTATAATTTTATATAATGTTATCAAATTTCCTAAATTTACAAGTGGTTAAATACAAGTATTTCAATCAATTCCTTATGATATAAGTAAGTTTTATTGAATTAAAAAAAAAAACCAAATATGATGGAATTAAGTTATATACTCAATTTTAAAATATGTTGAGATATAAAAGTTACAAATACAAGTTTTATTTGATTTCATTCTTTTTGAGTTTATCTACAAACGCTTAGTCACAATGCATGTCATTAATAATTTTCTTGTGCTTACACTAAAATCAATGCACAATGTTAAACTAATTACCTTGAAATTAATGTACACCATATATCTAGTTACATCATTGATAAAAATCAACATCTTTCACTAAAATCAATGCATCTAATGCAAGCAATCAAATAGGATGAGAAATAAACATCTACACTAAAATAAATGCATCTAATGAAAATAATCAAATAGGATTAGAAATCAACGTCTACATTGAAATCAATGCATCTAGTGCTGCAAGTAATCAAATAGGATTAGAAATCAACATATAAACTAAAATCAATGCTTCTAATGCAATTCAATAAAACAAGATTATAAATTAACAATTTTAATGAAATGAATACATCTAATAAAAGAAATGAAATAGAAATAGAAATCAACATCTACACAGAAATAAATGCATCTAATTTGCAAGAAATCAAATAGCATTAGAAATCAACCTCTGTACGCTGAAATGAATGCACTTAGTGCAAGCCATTTTCTTCCCTTTCTCTCCCCCCTCCATCTATATTGATATCTCCATCCAACTCTCCTTCTTTTTCTATCTATCTCCCCCCCCAGAAACGCACACACTCTCTCTTCATATCCATCTCTCTCCCTCCCTCCCTTTATCTCTCTCTTCTTCCCTCTCTCCCCCTTCCATCTATACCTCTATCTCCCTCCATCTCTCCTTCTTCATATCTCTATATCAACCCACAAACATACATATTGTTTCTCCATATCTATCTATATCTCCCTCTCTCTCCATCTCCCTTATCACTCCATCTCTCTTTCTCCATCTCTCTTGCCACTCCCTCCCTCTCTCTCTCTCTCTACCTTTCTCTCTCTATATGTATTTATTCTTACCTCCCTCCCTCTCCCCCTCCAACTCCATATTTCTCTCCCCCCCCCCCTTCTCAATTACTCTCTCTCTTCCTTTCTCTCCCACCTCCCTCTGTCTCTCTCCCACATCACTCACTCACTCACACACTCTCTCTCTCTCAAGCTTCATCCTGCAGCTCTATTTTCTATCTCCCTGCCTCTCTCATTCTCTCCATTTCTCCTTATTTTACTTTCCATCTCACCCCCAAACATACACGCTCTCTCTCAATCTCTCCCTTGTCACACCCTCTCTCTCTTTCTCCACATTTCTTTCTCTATATGTCTTGAATTTCTTCCTTCCCTATCTTTTCCTCCAACTCCATCTCTCAAGATCCCTCTCTTTATTGGACACTCTCTCCTCCTCTCCCTCTCTCCATTTTTGTATCTCCCTATTTCTCTCTTACACATCTGTCCCACTCTCTCACTCATTATTTCAAAATTTCTCAAATACTCTATATATATATATATATACCTTGGAAAAATTTGGGCAAATCAACCCCAAAGGGAATCTTTTAAAGCTCGTCGGCTAGACTAGCAGGTCCTAACCCCAAGGGTGTGGAGGAGAATTGACCCTGTGACCTCCCGATAGGCGAGGTACTTAACAACGGGGACTTGATGAGTTGAGCTAACCCTGGGTATATATATATATATATATATATATATATATTAATAATAATATATATAATATATATATTAAAAATTACACATTTTAGACTAAGTTATGCTATGTGAACATACACATACCTCTTAAGATGTGTGAAAATTTGCAAGGAAAAGCATTTCACTTAATAGAAAATTGATATATTATACGACAATAAATATTTTTGCAAAAAATATCATTAATAGAACATCATAATTCTTCACAATTTGTCTTTTTACTTTGAATGAAAATTCACAATGCGTGTATGAATTTTGAGGGCTTCAATTCGATAAAAGAGGAAAAACTTGAAATTTAATCACCACATTTGGCTCAAAAGTGCAACCCATCTTCATGATTTCACCCTATAATATTCTAGTATAAAAAGTTTAAAAGTTATGATGTATTTTCAAATTACTTATGCCTTTTTTGTTCTTTTAATTATATGAATTAATTAGAAAAATGTCATATAAACAAGTGAATATGAAATGAGTTATAATTTTTTGGTCATGTGGTATTGATAAGCCATGGCCTTGGTCCATGGTATTGTAACAAACCTTATTTATAAATTAAGAATATCCATGATAAAGTAGGGTGAATCTCCAACTTGTCTTTTTAAAATGTATATATGTTCAACCTATATATTAATTCATTTATATCATAAGGTTCTTTTTGTAAGTTAATAGTTTCCATTAATCATTCAAAGATACATAGCAATTTAGTTTTCCTTTGTTGGTTTGCCACCGAGAAACCAATCTAGAGATAGAAGAACACAATTTTTGTTCAAAATTTTATGGAAGGAGAATATCTCAAATGGCAATGGTTGTCTAAGAATATGATATCAACATAACTATACTTAACAACCCACCAAGATTTGATAAAGAGGAAAGGGAATCCGTGTTGTACATGAAACTTGTAGGTAGCTAGCATAGGAAGAACGCCAACAAAATTGAGATCCATGTAGATTTAGAAAGACACTGATACATCAATAAGCTCAAAAGGGGTCCTTGGTAAAGTAGGGCACCTTCCATTCTGCAATAGCGCTTCGATTTTGGCTAGAGAGAGAGGCATGTCTCCGTACTTGAGCCTCATGTATTTAAAATCAGTTTCAACTCATCTATCAGCATGTGAATCTTTCACTTCACCTCGTTGTGCTCCAAGAATACTTTGTTGAGCAGTGCCTTCATATTCCAATATAGCTTAATAGTACATCAATACATATTTTGGCACCCCTGAATGTGACATTGATCTGGCACCCACTTAACCACAAAGGTGAGAATGTCCTCATATATGTCATCTTGATCTTCCTACACTTCCATGTCTACATGAACTACCTCTTGAAGAATAAGTGTAGGGGTTTGGGTTTGGAGGTGCCTAGTAATGTAAGGAGCATGAATGTGAACACATGCATTCTATTCCACGCTCTAGTAGGAACCTCTACAACTCCTCATCCATTGTTTGGGCATTGAGGTCGATGAGAAAAGAAAAAAATGAGGAAAGGGGGGGGCGAGCGATAGTAAGAGTGATCAAAGAACAAGAAGCAAAGAACATGCCATGAGAGTCGAGGGAGAAGAAAGGTTTTAGCTTAATGACAAGGAACAAAAGAAGTGTCAAAACACAGTAATAGGGGACGAATAGTCTAAGAACCACAAAAAAATTCCAACCATTGACAGTCAAAACAAATGTGAAGAGTCAAATATAGTGTAGCTACCCATGAAATTATTTTATTACTAATAATAAAATAATAGTATTAAGTAATGTTATAATTTAGTTAATACTTGTGATTTTTTTAATTTTAGCAACATGAGATATATGATGAAGTGAGGTTTTGATTTTTATTATGGATTGATGCCTATCGACATTTACCAACTATTCAATTTATATGGTTGCGCGAGTATATGTTTTGTTTGTTTGTTTTTTAGCTAGGTAATGTGAGTTAGGAGATAACTGACCCACCTAACCTATGGCTTGAGTAACCATGACCCAAGGGCATCTAAGCCATCAAAATCAAATTGGGATTGCACTCGACCAAACCACACTAACTCTTACCATGGCTAGAATTGTTCCCATGAAGTTACAAACTGGTGACTTTCACACCACAAGGTGCCCTAACAGAACACCCTGCCACCATGTGCTCTATGCCCTGTGGGCAGGCTCTATTATATATATATAAACTTTGTAATTTTTATTATTAATTAATTAATTTATTTATTTATTTTACTATAAAATAAAATAAAACCAAGTAAAATCCTAAATTTACATGGTTCATATTATTTTGATTACTATGGATCTTGCTGATTTGGATAAATTACCTGCAGTTATTATTTATATACATTCATCACTTTTTAAGACATGTTGAACTATTCTTAAAATGTTCTCAAGTAGTTTAATCATACCTATTAGATATAAGATATTTTGAAGAGGAGCAACTTATCTCAACTTTCAACTTCATGAGCTAGATTGAAAGAGGACCTTAATTCTTTTAGTCCATTGTGTAAATTACATACAGTTCTGATTTATGTACATTCATCAATTTTTTAAGACATGTTGAATTATTATTAAAATTTTCTCAAGTATTTTAATCATACCTATTAGATACAAGATATTTTGAAGGAAATTGATTTCAACTTTTAACTTAATGAGCTAGATTGAAAGAGGAGCTTAATTCTTTTAGTGCATTGTGTGGGATTGCATGATGTGAGTTTAGATAAAGAAAATCCTTTTGGAGTATGCCCAAATAACCAATGTGGGTGCAACAAGTCATAATGTACTCCAAGCCCATCACGTCCTTACCTCGGAGTTTATAAGCACCATGAAATCCTTGCTTATTTATGAGTTTCATCACATAGCTACCTTCTTTTATTTTCCCCACTCCTATTTAAAATTGCTTCCATCTAAAATATCTAAGCTATAAATATATATGTAATAGATATCTTTGTATATCACAAAAACATACATACATAAATGGATATATATCTCACATTTCTAGACACACACATAAGAAAATGGATATGGGTAAATTTTTAACTCACCTATGAAATTAATGGTTCTAAAAATTAACTAGATGATAATAATATTTAGTATATTTGAAAGTCAAGGAAATTATCTATCAAATTTAACCACTCGTTTGATATGTATGGTTGCTACCAATTTATCATAGAAAATAAGTTTAATTTCCCTTAGCACATTAACATTAAGAAGCAAAATCTAAGTTTTACTAATGTCAGAATAATTTTGGTAATTGTGTGGAGATGTTCCCTACAACTCAGTATATGGGCATATGTGTAGGCTTAAATGTTTGTGTAATTTAACATTTAACATAATTAAAATAATAAAAAATTAAAATTAATATAGGGCCAAGTATCAGGGAGATGTTGTAGTGTAGGCATAAATGTTAATAAACTTTAACATTTAATATTTACATGTCGTCTCAATCAAAAAATAATATAAGGTTAAAAGCAATATAGAGCCGAGTACTAGGGAGATGTTGTAGTGTTTGTAAACTAGTGTAAACATTTAAATCTTACCTCAATTAATAATAATAAAAATAATAAAATTCAATTTGTTATATTGTAATTTTGTTTTGCAGGAATGTTTAGTCCTTCCAACTCAAGTTAGAAATTATGTATCCAGAAAAATTGCATAAATAATCCTTCCAACTCAAGTTAGAAATTATGTATCCAGAAAAATTGCATAAATAATTATAAGTTACATTGGTCAATGCTAAATTAATAATGGTTCATAGAAAAATTATCCTATAGTTTTACTTTAGACTGAAGTAATAAATTGAGATGTGAGGTGGATAAGTAAATTGCTTGCTCAAGCAGAAGAACTTGCATAAATTTTGGTCGATAGTAGCCATTAGTAAGTCTACACATTTACAGTTTTGCTCAGTGTTGAAAAAAACATAATTCCTATTCTTTTTTATGCAAAGCCTTACTTAAATTATGGTGCAATGCTTAAGAATAAAAAATCACTACACAAATATCTAAAAATCATGCATTAATATTGCAACCATAACCATAAATTATGGTATAAAATATGTAAAGCATTATCCACATGACAATATATTGTGCAAAGATTGCAATAAGACATTCAAATTATTGACCAATCAAATGTTTGAAAATTATTTTTTCAATAATAGTAAAAACAAATATTTATTTTTCAAAGCTAAACATTATAAATTGCATTGGTCAATGCTAAAATAATAATAATCAACAAATAAATTGATTCATGATAGCACTATAAGGATTCCATAATCATATTTAAATTTAATTGATAAGCACATAAAAACCTAATAGGTACAAGAAAGTTACAATATAGCAAGTTCATTAACCATGGATATCCACCCCCATTTTACCATGGATTTATTAACTTGTAATTAGATTTTTTTACAATACCATGGACGAAGACCATGACTTATCTATACAATATGCCAAAAAACCATAATTCATGTCATAATAAAAAATTAAAATGTAAAATATATTAGACGTTACCTATATCATTGATTACATAAAGTGACAATTATCAATTATATGGATGGAGCAGGCGGAGAGAGGGTGGGGGGAAGGAGAGAGGGAGGGAGATAGTGACAAAGTTGGATGGTGGAGGGAGAAGGAGATGAAGAGAGAGGGAGGTGCGACAAAGAGGGAGATAGGGAGTGATAAGGGAGAGATGGAGAGGGAGTGAGGGAAAGAGGAGTGGAAGGAAGACAAAGAGGAGGAGAGGAGAGAGAAAGAAAGAGAGAGAGAGGGATACATAAAGATGGAGGGGGGAGAGAAGGGGAGAGGGATGGAGATAGTGACAGAGTTGGCGGAGAGACAAAGAGAGAGATTGTGGGGAGAGATTGAGGTAGGTGGAAGAGAAAAGGAGAGAGAAGGAGGAAGACAGAGGATTTGAGAAAGAGAAGGAGATAGAGAGATGGAGTTGGAGCAGGAGAGATAGAGAGACAGTGAAGAAAAAAGACACTAAGAGATAAGGTGGAGAGAGAGAAAGATAGTAACAAGAAAGAGATGGAGATAGAGTGAGTGAGAGAGGAGAGGAGAGAGGAGATGAGAGAAAGGAAAGAGAGAGAGAGGAAGACATAGTGATGGAGGGTGGAGAGAAGGAGAGAGGGAGGGAGATAATGACAAAGTTGTAGGGTAGAAGAGAGAAAGTGCGACGGGGGAGAGACAAAGGGAAGTAGGAGAGAAAGGGAGAGAGAGGACTTGAGAGAGAGGGAGGGGGAGAGAGGAGGAACGAATAAATATATAAATAGAAAGGCAGAGAGAGAAGAAGGGAAGAAGAAATACATAAAGAGAAGGGTGCAGAGAGAGAGGGTGACAAGGGAGGGATGGAGAGAGAGAGTGAGGGAGAGAGTAGAGGAGGAGGAAAGAGAGAGAGGGAGATATGGATCTAGCCTATATATAGTATGTGTGTATATAAAAATTAGCTGAAAACTATCTTAACCCCAGCGCTACCAAGTGCCAAAAGGGATCAAATCTATTGAAGTGTAAACCTCTTTTTTGAGTGTAAAACTCACTCTGAAATATTTAATTGAAGATTAAAATGGATCTACGATGAAAATATTTGGATTAGTGGATAAATCATTAAATCATTAGGTATTCATTATGTTGTCTCCATTTGAGATAAATTCATACACCTTGTTGCACATATCCGTGGCACATGGTTTATGGGTTATGCAGGCCGCACAAAATTTTCGTGGCACGGAGTGTGGCATTTATGCAGGGAGCATTATGGAGTGGAATTATGAATCAAATTTTCACCTCATTTTTCTTTTTTCAATTCCAGCAAATAGAAGGAACACCTCATTTTTCTGTTTTTCAATTCCAGCAAATAGAAGGAACTATTAAACTAGTTTTTGTAATAGATTCGTTCCGCAATTGGCTTCGCTCTCCTCAGGCCATGAGTCGCAAAGTGCCCACCGCTCATCCGATTTTAACAGTCCTCGAGGCAAGCCCTCTCCGATTCTCACATGCTCGTATCGATTCAGATAATATTGAAATTAAAGAGTTCGGATCTCCACTATGTGGCCACACTCCAGATTGTGTATGCCATTATTTTCTCGTGCTCGCGTTGGCCAATCTTGTTCCGGCCACACTCCAGAATGTGTACGGCATTCATTTCGCACATTCGTGTTGGCCAATCTTGTTGCGGCCACGCTCCAGATTGTGTACGGCATTCTTTCCTCGTGTTCACGTTGAACAATTTTATGGCAGCCACACTCCTGATTGCGTACGGCCCCTGTTCGTGTTAGTCAACTTTTGGATTCTTTTGCCGCCATTATTTTGGCCAATTTTGTTGCAGCGAATCTCGATATCGTGCGTGGCATTCTCAATTTCCGTGAGACTCATAATTGTCGCCGATTAATCTTATCCTATTCAATTGATTATTCCATTATTAAACTTAGGGGAATGCTTTGAAATACATAATGTTTTATGGAGTGATTTCACTTAATTTTCTTTTATCATCATGTTTATTTTATATGTTGGTATTCAATATAGTTTGATTATTTTTAAAAGTCAGTTAAGTCGAAGTTTTCAAAGTGCAGGTTTTCATAATTGTGGAAATTGAATATAAACGACGTAAAATTTAATTTGAAAAAATATAATTATATTTCAAATATATTAAATTAAGTTTTCTGGAAAGTTCAAATTTTATATAAAAGTTCAATTAATATATGTATATACATTATATTTGTTATCTGGAATAATAAGAAAGAGATAATATGGATCAGATTCCTCGAATTAGAAAAAAATTAATGTTATTCTTTTCACCAAATGAAAAACAATTAATAATCGTTCATAATCATAAATAAAGATGCATTTAATAGTATTAATTAAAAAGCATTTATAATCCTAAATAAAGATGCATTTAAGAGTATTATTTAATTACTAAGTAATTGTAAACATAGATACATTTAATAATATATTTAGAAACATAGATATATTTAATTAGCTCAAAGGCTTTTTGTTATGGTGAGGCTTTGCCTCAGGTAATGTAGGTACGGTGTCGCCTCACGGTAAGAACTAACCGGCATATTATAGGATATTAAATGCCCGGTTACATGGGTTTTCATTAGTTTTTTATCACCATGGGTTATATACTGGTTATGTAGGATAAGAAAAAGATAATATTGATCAGTTTCCTCAAATTAAAAAGAAATTTAATGTTATTGTTTTCAACCAATGAAATTTAATTGAAAAATATATTTAATAATATTATTTAAATAAAATTTTAAAAATATATATTTGTATTTCAAGTATTCTAATTTATCAAAGAGATATAGAATAGTTGGTGAAGGAGCCCGCTGTTAAGGTGCTCCATTTGCAAAGGTCACCGGTTCTAGTCTCGCAGATACCAAAAATTCCAGCATGGTTTTCGTTGGTGCGGCTTTAGATGCCCCTGACCATCCCCGGGTGACTTTGACGGCTTTAGATGACTGCGCTCCATTTCCAAAGGTCACCGGTTCTAGTCTTGCAGATACCAAAAAATCTAGCACGGTTTTCGTTGGTGCGGCTTTAGATGCCCCTGACCATCCCTGGGTGACTTTGACGGCTTTTCGTTGGTGCGCCTTTAGATGCCCCTGACCATCCCCGGGTGACTTTGACAGCTTTAGATGCCATGGTTTTCGTTGGTGCGGCTTTAGATGCCCCTGACCATCCCTGGGTGACTTTGACGGCTTTTCGTTGGTGCGGCTTTAGATGCCACTGACCATCCCCGGGTGACTTTGACGGCTTTAGATGCCCCTGAGTCGTGGCCTCTCAGCCACAAGGTAAGAGTGATTTTCAGGATTCACCCACTTATCAACAAAAAAAAAGTATTCTATTTTATTTTTTATTTTTTTAAATTAAGTTTTAAATAAAAACAATTAATAAATATATGTATTATACTTGTTATAGAATAAGATGAATAATATAGATGAGATTTTTTAAATTAAGGAAGAATTTAATGTTTATATTTTAGCAATGCAAATTATAGATAATCATAAATATATTGGTGTTATATGACAACATATATTTTTTTAAATATTTCAATACATGATTTAAATACAAAATTTTAAATATTTTTTTAAAGATATTTATTTCTCAAATTCATGTATATGTATATGGAGAGAATGTACATAGAAAAATATTTTAATCCATATATTTAATTTTTAGTCAACTTATGATGTAACATTTAAAAATATTTTTTGAATAAAAAAAAACTGAAAATGAATCTTAAATAAAATATGCTAATAATAAACGTGATATGATTTATATTTAAAAATATAATTAATAATACGCAAATTATTTTTATAATGGACAACATAGTCTATAAATAAAATATTTAAGTAAAATATTTAAATGTGTATATATTATATATAGCTAAAAAAAACTATATATACATTATATAATCTATTGAAAATATTAAATTTATAAGGTTAAGACATTTTAAGTAATGTTACTATTTTACATTGTGGTTTTTGAATGTGTATTTTTTTTAATTAGGCCGATAGGCCTTCCTTTGAAACAAGCTTTCATCGTCCTTTTGTTCCTAACGTTGACACCTGGCGTCACGTTCAGCCGGTCTACAATCCTCTGACATCTGTCCGCCGAGTTTATGGCACAATGGCGCGAGTTTACGGGATGCATGCCCGCTGGTTTCGCGCTTCCAACTTAGCGCCATCACATGGCACACCACGCGGGTTCTGTCATTAATTCTCTTCCTCGCAGGACGTCCGCTCACAGTTTTTCCCCTTCGTTCGCCCGCCCAAATCGATGGTAAGAAGCCTCTGCTGCGATGGATTAGCTGCTGGGCACTTTACCCTACTCCGGTTAGCTGATGGACAAGGTCGCACTGTTAGTTTCTCAAACAGAGTAGCAGAGCACTTGCTTGCTTGCTGCATTGTTTGGCCACACAACAGTAAAAGCCCAAGAGAGAATGTCATGCAAGAAGTATGCACACGCATTCCTGGAATCTGTGTATGCATCTTTTTCATATAATTTTATCACGAAGTTGGCTCGGTGCTTTGATATGCCTTTGAACATTGTTGCAGGTTAGAAGACATTTCAGGCCAGGGTTATTGAATAGACTTGATGAGATAGTTGTATTTGATCCTCTTTCTCATGATGAGCTCAAGAAAGTTGCTAGACTACAGATGAAAGATGTAGCAATTCGTCTTGCAGAGAGAGGCGTTGCTTTAGGGGTTACAGATGACGCTCTGGATCTTGTTCTTCAGAAAGGCTATGATCCTGTAAGTATCACCTTGTTTCTTTTTTATTCAGTCTAACTTGCCAGGGTATGTACCCCGACCCTAATAAACTTGACACTGCATCTCCTTTGACGAGTCGCTTCTCCCTTTCCCTATTGCAGGGGACATGACCCAGTCCTTGGAAACATGTCTCCACATCATAGGAGATGTTGTGGGAGGGTTCCCTGATTAAATTCGACTTACCTCCCTTTGAAACAATCTAGAATTGCGATTTATATGTTCTATTCTGATGCCTGGTATTTTTCATTCATAATGTTTGCTCGGTATTCTTCATGTACAATGATTTTATTCAAGGTCTGATTTCTATTTTCCATGCCCTGTCATATAAACCTGTGTGGAAAGTTATTCTAGGATTTTGATGTTTTGCAGAGTTTTGGTCGTGGTGGCCAACAGTGAATATTAAAAGAGCAGGACTTTTCAGTTTACAATTTCATTTTCTCAGATTTTCAATTCTCTCAATTTTCGCTTTCAGTTTCAGATTTTCTGATTTTCACATAATATTCTTCATCCAAACTTTCACATAATTAGTGAAAGCAGCAAGGAAGAAGGGACAACACTTCAGCCCTCTTCAATGTGTATTACATCCATAATTTCTATTGAATACCAAGACATTGCAACCCTAAATGACGGAAAGGGCATAGTCTAATTCTAGCTAAAACACCTCATTCCCCAATGGTTTTCTTAGTTTCCAATGAATTTTCGTCAAACAATTTGCTGGAAATTTGAAACAGTAGTATCAAGCAATTTATACATCTCATCAATTAATCACTGCATCCTCGGAGATCTGGTAGTGTTTTTGAACTAACCCAAATGCTTATAATTACAATACGAACAATTTATTATTCAGAACTTAAGTTCTACAAATCAACAAATGCCAGCAAAGCAGCAGCAATTTAGTTGGTCTTTAGATTACGCCAACAAAAAGGGCCTACAGTAAAATGTCCAGCTCTAGAGGTACATGTCCCCTGCTGAATACTCCGACGCTAAGCAGCCCCATCTACCATCCCAACCAGTGTCCCATACAAACGATAAAATAAACCTTCAACATGCAAGAGAATCACCATCACACATAAGAGATAGAATAACCTTTAAAGTGAAAAAATTGCATACCATGCCTATAATTTCTGGGATAAGCAACTAGGTTGGCCTTAACTATTCAAACCCCTGCAGATTCCTATCACCACTAGAACAAAGACACAAACCACAATCATAACCAAGCGGAACACAACAGGCTCTGAAATTCGCTTAAGAATAGTTACACAGCAATTTTCTCAACAGGTCTTTATGAAACCTTACATTACAGACCACCATGAGCTTTCCCCCCTTTAGAATTTACAAAGGGCTCTAAATCCCTTCAATTTTGCAGATATCAGGATGACTGCCAATCGCAGTCTCAGTCAGGCATACAAATTTGAACCACAATTTCTTGAAACACAAAAAACTTTTTTACCTACTTGCAAGCGCATCAATATTTTACCAGACATCACAATATATCGTGATGTGTGTAAGTTGGCAATAATATAACCTTAAAAAATAGCAAAATTTTTCCTGCCAAAGAAATACCGTAATAATTTCGGACTGTTGGAAAATATCCCGACACCATATCAGGAAATTGACTTTTTTTAACTCTTTTTCAGAACTACCTGCCCAACGGGGTTTGAGACCAAAGGACCAAAAATAAAATGCTTTCACTTTCCATCAATAGTTTATGAAACAGTGAGGGATTGATTCCCATCAATTATTTTGATACTTCCAGATATGTGTAACAAGTTCAACATCATTCCTTTTTGGTTCTTTGATAGATTTTGAAATGTACATCAGTTTTCTCTCTTTTGCCTTATTTTTAATATAATATCTATCATTGATTTAGATTTCTTTTCTTTTACCTGCAGGACTTTTAAATTTTGAATCCTGATTTCCAATTTTTCCATGGGTTTAACCATTACTATCTGAAAACGCCAAAAGCTTTGGACCCTATATGGAAATCTGAAAACGCCAAAAGCTTTGGAACCTATATGGAAATATGATGATCCCACTGATGAACATAATGAGCAAAAGTTGAAATGCAAGTTATGCGGAAAGGAAATGACCAAGGAGAATCACCAGTTAGCATACCACCTTGCACAAATCTTAACTGTGACCCCTGAAATCATTCATAGTGCCATTAAATCACTTGAATATGCAATAAAATTACCATCTCTTTCAGCACTTTATGCATATTCCCTGTGTAATCATTCATATTTTAGTGGGTTGCATGCAATCTACACTAGCATGTTATGACTATGATATTGGGAATGTATTGCTACATAGAAAGGCTTTTAAAATGTTACATTCAATTAGTAATTTTTTTCCCTATGTAATCATTCATATTTTAGTGGGTTGCATGCAATCTACACTAGCATGTTATGACTATGATATTGGGAATGTATTGCTACATAGAAAGGCTTTCAAAATGTTACATTCAATTAGTAATTTTTTTCATTTGGCAAGAATCCATGAAAGAAAAGACTGAAAAAAGATCTTACCTTTTATTCAAAAGTAGCTTATAAAAGAGCAATTGGACCATCAACAATTAATGTAATGTCATGGATGCAATGTTATGGATGAAACACTTCTTTTCAAAAGATGGAGAGTGTATGCCAAATAAAGACATAATACATATGCCAGATAATTTCTCAAGAAGAGAAATCTTTCTCTACAACTTATACAGAGAATATGCATAAAGTGCTGAAAGAGATGGTAATTTTATTGCATATTCATATTAGATCACTTGCAAGATTCGACATGGACTACTACAACAAACACATCCAATTCCTCAAACATGAGACAATCATGCTTGTGTACTTGATGGATATCATTCATTAATCATATCACACCATACTAAATTTCCTTACCTGTATATGTTTTAGAATATTGAAATTTCCCATCAATATAGTCTAATAACAGCTAGGATAGTTAGATTTTCAGTTATATAATAAGCAGAAACTTGTTACATAAAATTCATTTTTCATAATGTTCATAAACCCCACAGAGAAGCAAGGTGAAATCTGAATCTGGTGTTCCATCTTAATAATAAAAAAAAAACTATGAAAATTGAATGATAATAAAACGTAAACAAACTTATCAAGGCCAAATAAAGTATAAGAAATCCTATCTATCACAATATGAAGTATAATAAACCAGTTTGACTTCAATCAATCAAACACTAAGACAAACCAATAAACAATCAAGAGAAATCAGATCCTTTAAGGTCTAAATATTTTTAATAATATGCAAGGATTCACACTCAGTGGTAAACTCACTCACTCACTCATTAACAATCCAAAGCTGTAGATGCAGCTCTTGCAAATCACCACATATTTCATAGAGGTAAAAGCTTCCGAACCAGTCTACATGGTAAAAACGAAGCAATCTTGAAGCAATCTTCCAACTTTCATTACTGATAACCAAAACTAGCTGCTGCATCCACATCAAATTATTCCTAAAATTGCCAATAAGGAAAAGCCTACATCAAACAAAATCTATCAAAATCCATTTTATCGTCCAACAGTAAAAATGTCCCAAATCGAGTAACCTTCCCATGCCCACTACAGTTTTGACCATACATTAGGTAAATGGCATATCGATGACCATACTTTGGGGACTATGACAAAATCCACCAATAATGCTAATTAGCGCATAATAAACCAACGCTCTGAGCAACTTTCTTTGTTCTAATTTTAAAATAAAAGAAAAATTACTAAATTAGATCCAATCATTTAAGCCTTCACGCCCAAAAAATACTTAAAACTTTGGAAACCGCCTCAGTTTTGCAAAATACATAAAAATCAACCTAACTTCGGTTATTGTCAACATAATTCAGTAATATTTTATTCATTCGAAGAGGGAGAGGACATTGGACATTTGCATACAAACCTTCAATGAGATTCGTAACATAGCAAATGTCCTACTCCACGCCACGGAATGCTCACTGAAATTGCTCTTTACTTTCAACATCCAAAGACACCTGTTCTCTAGACTCATAATGCATTTTCTAGAGAACAATAGTCTCGTGGAAGTGGAGAGTAGTTGTAAGGTCTTCTTGACATATAGGCTACTGTAGAACTCGCGTCCTAACCCAAAAAGCACTAAAGGAAAAACACAAAAGATACAAATGCATACCATCCACTCCAAAGAATGGCATGGGAGATACATTTATAAGGGCATCATCATTCATGAGGGAATGGAAAGGCCGCCATAACAAAGACGGTTACGGAAGCATAGGGTTGGTAATATCAAAGCCCGGGGACTTTTTTAAATCTTACACGATCGCAAGAAAACTCCATAGTAGAAGCCATAAAAATGGCAATCACATTAACCAACGAGCAGAGAAACAAAGCAAAATAATCAGAAAACAAGATTTCCGCGGATCACAAGTAGTATCTTTTAAGATCCTCTATTCTATGGGGTGGTGGTATAATGTCAATCCAAGTTCAAATTCCACTGGTACAAAAGTTGCATCCAAGACCAGTTGAAAGTCATGGTGACCTTGACATGTAAAGATGCAGCGCATCAAATCGGAAGTGGTTCTTTTTCAAGCAGGCCTCAACTATTTGTTTCTAAAAGTGTTATAATGGATTCATCAGTCGGTTCAGGGGGATTTCTATGCAGGTTGATTGTTTGGTGGTGGTGACGTGTTATAATGGATTCATCGGTCGGTTCAGGGGGATTTCTATGCAGGTTGATTGTTTGGTGGGTGGTGCTGGGTTATTGGTCAGCAAGGAGACATATGTTGTGTTGTGCGTGGAGGGATAGCAAGGAGACATGTGTTGTGGGTGGAGGGATTTCTCTGAGCGCCTAATGTTTGGATAGGATTGACAGAATAGGAATAAATTAGAAGGATGATGAATTTTCTATTGGGTAGTTATAGGAGGGTGAGAAAATGGCCCTCTTATGTCGACATTTTTAGCTAGAAATTGAGAGTTGAGATTAAGGATGATTTGTGTAACAAATTTCGTGTTAATGAATGCCTGGTATTACCCACAAAGCAAGTTGACTCTTGATTGATATCAATCACCGTGTTGTATGGAATTTCTGGTTTGTGCTTGATTTATGGAACTTTTCTTTTGTAGAGATACATTTGATCAGCCTCTTTTTCTGTGGTGTTGTGCCATTTGTTCATCATATTTGGGTTTCTTTGCACATTAGATTTATCCAATATTCTGTGTCTGGCAGTTGGCGACATACTTTTAGAGTATTGCCATATGAATTAGGTTATCTTTCGCACTCCCAATGTATGTACTGTAATGAGTTTGAGGGTCCATGTTTTTAGTAAGGGTTTTGTTGCGCTTTGGTAATAGCCTCTAATAATACTTCTTCTGGTGCTATTACGAATGCCTGATTACATATTTGTACGACTTAAACTGCTCTAAAGTGATTCAAGATCAGTGTGAAGCCTTGGAAGTATTCCGAGAGTCTACTTTAAAAAGATCTGAATACAAAATTCTAAAATGCTGATATGCTTTGACACTGCATTTGGTGAGAGACACTACACAAATAGCAGATGTATTATTTGAGATAATTTTTATTAATGTTCAGCAAATGATCAAAAACTCATTGGAATGAAAAGAGTACAACTCATTGGAATGAAAAGAGTACATGCAGTGTAGATATAGTGTGGGAGTGTGAAGGGCCTGAAGGTCCTAGATCAATACTGAAAATGAAAATAGTTAAAGAACTATGTGGGAAGGAATATGAAATATGTGGGAATCCTGGAATCAATCCACAACCCTACGAGAAAATCCAATAGAAATTCTCTACCTCATAATCTGAGGAAGGCACCCTATAGAAATATCTCTTTTACTATTGATGAGCTCAGTAGATGATTAGTTATCACACAGTGGTAGAGTTAGAGCTTTATACATAGGTCAGAGTTTGTTTTATATAATTATGGATTTTCTTGTATGTGAAAACTTGTATTTTACCCTTTATTGGGAAAATTGAGAAAACAGAAAGATTGACTAATATTTATTAGTTTTGTAGCTTCTCTTCATTTGCATGTTATTGCATTTGCCCTGATGTCGTTCATGACATGGACAATTAGATATCTTTTTGTATATTGGTATCAATAAATGTAGATAAATATCTGTAAACATATTTCTCTCCATTTGCATTTACAATTTAATTGACATTCATGACGTGGACAATTCGATATCTTTTCTATATAATGATGTAAATAAATGTAATTATAAATTTTGAATTGGAATGTTGTGGCATGGCAGTTTATTTTGGGTGCACAGGATTTGTATGTTTTGCTTATTTGTTCTCTTTTCTTAATATTTTATAATGATGAATGAAAAGAATTTTGAAACTATTTGAATTTCCAGGATGGTCGTAAAATCAGTGTCGGAGATTGTGCACTCTTTTCAGGCTGGTAATGCACCGCCTTTCATTGGGATTATTCATTGCTTGACTTCAGATGAAGACGATCACGTTAAGCTAAGTGTAAACTGGCTTTATCGACCAGCTGATGTTAAGGTCGGCAAAGGGGTTTTGTTGGAAGCTGCACCAAACGAGGTCTTCTATTCATTTCACAAAGATTGAGATATCAACTGCCTCATTTCTTCATCCATGTAAAGTTTCATTCCTCAGGAAAGGCGTTGAAATTCCTTCAGGCATATCTTCATTTGTGTGTAGGAGAGTTTATGACACTACGAACAGAACTGGCTTTATCGACCAGCTGATGTTAAGGTAGGCAAAGGGGTTTTGCTTGAAGCTGCACCAAACGAGGTCTTCTATTCATTTCACAAAGATTGAGATATCAACTGCCTCATTTCTTCATCCATGTAAAGTTTCATTCCTCAAGAAAGGCGTTGAAATTCCTTCAGGCATATCTTCATTTGTGTGTAGGAGAGTTTATGACACTACGAACAGGTGTTTATGGTGGTTAACTGATCAAGACTACACTAATGTTAGTTTTCCCACACCATACCTGGTTAAATGATGGAAATAGGGCACTTGTTTAGATTTTCATTTTTTCTATTTGTATATCTAAATGTCAGGCTGGGTACGCTAAATACATGGGTACGCTAAATACATGTTTGAAGGGGTGTTTATTTTGGAGAAGTATTGTTGTCCTCAATGACTTGAGAATCATGAGAAGAGTAGTTTTGGTTTCAACGGTGATGTTATAATATACTCTATACATATCTCTAATTTTGATATATTTGTGAGCTTATAATATGTTATATTGTTATCTTTTTTATCCTTTTCATCTAAACGTGTATTTACATTAAGAATGTTTTGGATTTATTAACATAGCAAATCATAAGTTTCCATAAATTACAAATGAAAATTTGTGTGGACAACTTTCTTTTTTCTTGGTAGAGTATTTGGATTTTGCTCTATGTATGTGCATAATTCTTTCCAAAGGCAATTTGTTTGTGTAATTGGCTTGCTTTTCGCTCCCTAAGTATTCAATCTGGTTGGGTAGAGAAGCATTGTCAAATGGTAGGGGATAGTCATGGTGGTTATTGCCTTGGTCACTAGAAAGCTTTGTAGATGCTTGGCCATTTATAGAGGTTTCTTAATTTTGGGTAATTAACATACTCTAAAATGAAATAAGACATTCAATGTGTTTTGTGTAATATAGATATAAACAAAACATCTAAAGAAAAGTAATTGCACAATGATCCAGTCCAAGAAAACAAGGTTTTCCACAAACCAATTAAGACTTTCAACATTTTCGGCTTATTTTCTTATATCAAACATTTGTGTAGGGTTTCAACCAATTAACATTTCATTGAGTATATATCTACAAATCAAGGATTTTGGGATCAAATCCCACAAAGCAATTCTATACCTACTCTTCAAATTCCTTCAAGCTTTTGAAAGTAAAACCAATGAATTATCAATATGATTTTACAATAATAAAAAACAATTAGAAGGCCTTTAGCCAACTCAAATTGCTCATCTGTTAGGCTTGAACCAACATCTCTTCTAGAGATATTCAACAATTCTAATTTAATAATCCTATTGGCCTCTTTTTTTACCTTTTGGGACAATTGCTAGTTAATTTTGTTTGAATCAAATCTGTCATATGTAATATTTTATTCAATTTCTCCATTCTAAAAAAATTGCACCTGTAAAAATTTGATTCTCTTATCTTTTCGTAAATCTATTCTTAAAATAGATCTATATTAGTAGAGTTTTTTTTTTTATTAATTTTTAGTCTTATCATAATTATTCAAAATTTAAAATAGACCAGAAAAATAATGAATTTGTCTCAACTTACTCTTTTAATGATATCATTCAGAAACGAAACACATAAACTTACTTCTTCCTGAAAAATGGCGTTCTTCCTGAAATTCAAAAATTCAAATGAATAAAATAATGTCGAAAGTTCCCACCTTATCTTCAAATTCAAATTGGAAACCAATGAGGTCATTGACATTCAAATATTCAAATTCAAATTGGTATTCACATTTACATGGACGTTGCGTACGTTAGATTTTTCGTACGCACTGCGTCCCCTCAAAGTCTCGTATGCTGCCTATAATGGATGCATGGATATGGATGTTAATGGACCTGGTCGTTAAGAATCGCCAATTTGTTGCAGCCACACTGCTGATTGTATACGACACTATTTTCTCAGGTTGACGTTGGCCAATTTTGTGGCGGCCACACTTCAGGGTGTGCACGAAGTTCATTTAACGCACTCCCGATTGTATACGACATTATTTTCTGATGTTGACGTTGGCCAAATTTGTGGCAGCCACACTCCAGGCTGTGTATGAAGTTCATTTAACGCACTCTCATTTGCCTACTCGAACTATTCTATGATTATGATTGGGTTCTTATTTTTTTATCTGTGTAGGGAGGGATTTGCAATATCTGTTTCAAAGTTTGCTTTGATTTATGTTATTGGTTTATTTTAATTAATAAATGAAAAGATCTCGCTGTGGAATTTGGCTATACGTAAGATTATGATTGTTTTTATTATTTAAATTGTATATTTGAATTTAAATACATAAATAGATTTAATATTTTAAAAATTTTTAAAAAACTGAGAATTGTAAATTAAATTAATTTTTAAAACTATCTATCTATTTTTCAATAAAATTAACCAGAAAAAAACCATTTTATCTCTTAATTAACTAAGTCTTACATAATTTTTTATATTTAAATATATTTTACATAAGGAAAAAATTACAATAAATTAACTATTTTTATTTTAAATCTAAAACTTTAAATATTCACCAGTTTTATGAATGCTAACAATATATATGAAATTGTCCGTCCATTAATAGCTGAGCAGTATATGTCACTAGTCCAATAATATACTTTAAATCCAACTACCCAAAATATTAGATAAATAACTCCGTATATAGTAGTTGTGGTTTTATGACAGCACAGAAATCTAAAACTTCAGACATTAACCAGTTTTATGACCGCACAAAAATCTACGGCATTCTTTTACTGTGTACGGCATTCTTATAATGTTTTCACGTTGGCCAATTTTCTGGTAGTCACGCTCCAAATTGTGTATTGCAGCTTTTTTCGGTGTTCAGGTTGGCCAATTTAGTGACGGCCACACTCCAGATATTGTTTGGCTTTCATTTACCTTCATGTTTGGGCACTTTTGTTGCAGCCAATCTTGACATTGTGTAGGCCATTCTCAATTTCCCCGATAGTTATAACTCTCGCCAATTAATCTTATTCTATTCAATTAACTGTTCCATTTCTACTGCGTGGAGACTTGATAAACTTAGGTCACTGTTTTGAAATAAAAGATTTTGTGAGATTTTACTTTCAAAATAAAAAACAACGATCATTCATTAAAACAATGTAGTTAAATGTGTGTTTTCTATTCCGAAAATGTCCACAAAAAGTGGTCAGATAACAAAAACCAGAGATTGGACCCGTTAAACTTCCAATCAATATGCCACGTTTAAGGAGACTATGCAAAGAAACTGATCTCTTCATTATCTGGCTAGGCTTAAAGCACCTAAAAAGGACATGCCAACAAAATAAAAAAGGCGCTGAATTAGATGAAAAAAAGGAGCAATCATGTCTAGCGATCAACAAGTCAACACCTCCGCTAGAAAGTGGTGGCCCCCTTTAAACATCGAAAGAAGATACATGGCCGAATGCCAAAAAGGACCTGAAACAGATGTAAGAATGAGAAGCAGCAAAATAAAAAAAATCACAAATCTAGGGCCTCCCCTAGAAATTGAACGCCCCGGAGAGCAGTTGATCGAGCCATCGACCAGAAAATTATTGCGAAACTAACCAGGTTGCGTAGAGACACCTTACTTCAAGAGGAGATCTGCCATCTAAATCTGATTGTGATAAGTATGGGAGAAGAAAAGGCTATTGAAGGATTCCATGAGGTATTTAATTTTCTACATGCAATGGAATAAAGATGACACCTGGAAAGATCGACCCTCAGCCCAGTAAATTACTGATTTGGAGTCCCTTGCAATTTCAAGCTCCTCTATTCCCAGCCATGACGCACACCTTAAAACACGCCAAATCGCCACCATCTGAACTATGTTATTGTATCTGTAACCCCAGAGGAATTTTTGATAATTCCAGAACAGACAAACAGAGAATAATATTCTGACTATGTTATAGAGGAATTTTTGATAATTCCAGAACAGACAAACAGAGAATAATATTCTGTTTTTAACACTCTGTTAGGAAATAAAAAAAAATTGTTGCGGAATGTAGTGTTTCAGCAAAGCTGGAACTGGTGTTTCAGCAACACTGTTTATAACGCAGCTAAACAAAAATAATATTTTCTGATAATAGAGTTTCAACCACGCACAACAAAAGAGACTTTGCATTCATTAACAATACTTCTTCTAACAAAGGGATTACAACAAGGGAGGCCGTTAAAAAACTTCTCTCTGTTAAAAAAAATTACATTACTGTGTCTGCACTTCTGTACATTACAGAAAGAAAAATATTTTGTTTCCTCTGAAAATCAACACACTGTCTTTGCACTATTGTGTTTGCATTGTTGTGCATCTACAAAACACTCTGTTTCAGCTCAAAAATCTTACACTGCTGTGTGTAAATTTTTCATTCATACATAAGCACTGCCTATTACCAAAAAAAAACTATCTCTGTCTGTGGTCAGCTCACACTACTTAGAAAAAAAACATTACATTTCATATATGGCAACCAAAAAGAAATTGGGTGAACCAAAAAAAAAACTACTTGAAATTTTATGACAAGACCAGAAATTAAGACAAGGTATGGAGGGGTCAGCTCACACTACTCAGAAAAAAAACATTACATTTCATATATGGCAACCAAAAAGAAATTGGGTGAACCAAAAAAAAAACTACTTGAAATTTTATGACAAGACCAGAAATTAAGACAAGGTATGGAGGGGTTGACGAATAAGTTTAATTTCTGAAATTTCTGGATGTTGAGGTACATTCTCCATGTCCGCAGTAAAACCTGGTGTTTACTATTTTTACTAATTGTAATAAATTACCACCATTCCGTGAATGACCACCATTCCTTAATAAATCACTGTGTAATGGTGAACTCAGGCAAGGACTAGAGCTGAAGCTGTTTAATGGCAGATTAATCAATGCTGGGTATGGAAAAGCACTGGGCTTGCAGTTGAAAATAATATTTCAACACTCCCCTTTAGTTTCAACTGCTGGGTTATCAGTCATACCCAGACATTTTCTCAAAAACTCAAAACCTTTTTGTCCCAATGGTTTGGTTAGAATGTCTGCAACCTGCTCATGAGTTATGCAATGTATTAAAACAATTTCTCCATTGCTTACCAATTCCCTCATGTAATGAAACCTTGTGTCAATGTGTTTCATTCTCTTATGAAACACAAAATTTTTGGATAATGTAATCGCTGAGCTATTGTCAAAACAAATCACAGTTCCTTTTGTTTGCTCTTAGCCTAAACTCCTTAGCGTCCTTCTCATCCAAACTGTTTGACACGTTGCTGCTGTAGATGCCACATATTCTACCTCTGCTGTAGATAACGCTACAATAGGCTGCTTTTTAGAAGCCCATGAAATGGTCCCTGAACTCATGTGAAAAACATAACCAGATGTGTTTTTCCGATCATTTACATTTCCAGCCCAATCACTATCAGTGTATCCAACTAAATCTGAACATTCTGAAGAAGTATATAAAATGCCAAACCTTTTAGTACCTTTAACATACCTCAAAATTCTTTTTGTTGCCTGTCAATGTGCTTCTTTTGGCCTCTCCATGAATCTGGAAATTAAACTAACAACATGCATAATATCTGGTCTAGTTGCAGTCAAATACATGAGGCTGCCAACTATGCTCTTGTACAAACTATGATCAAAATCCTTGTTGTTGTCCTCTTTGTTGAGTTTTAATCCCATCACTGTGGGAGTGATTGCTGTCTTGCTATCCTGCATATTAAATCTTGCCAACACTTCATTAACATATTTTGCTTGTGAGATAAAGATCCCATTTTTATTTTGATCTACTTCTATTCCTAAGAAGTATTTCAGCAAACCCATGTGAGTCATCTCAAATTCCTCTTTCATGACTTCTTTGAAATTCTCAATAAGATAATCATCATTACCTGTGAAAATAACATCATCAACATAGAACACAACAGTTAGTATTTTACCATCATTTTCTTTGATATAGAGGGTGGGTTCTCCCTCACACTTTTCAAATCCATTTTCCAGTAGATAGGAATCTATCCTGTTGTACCATGCTCTTAGTGCTTGCTTCAGCCCATAAAGAGCTTTCTTCAATCTGCACACTTTGTGCTCTTGGCCTTTCTTTTCATAGCCTGTAGGTTGTTCAATGTAAACCTCTTCCATTAACACTCCATTTAGGAATGTTGACTTCACATCCATTTGGTAAACTTTCCACTTATTTTTGCGCTGCTATGGATAGCACTGCTCTCACGGTTTCCATTCTAGAAACCGGTGCAAAAGTTTCCTCATAGTCTCTCCCATACTGCAGCTTATATCCTTTGACAACAAGTCTTGCCTTGTGTCTTTCTATTTTGCCTTCAGCATTACTCTTGGTCTTGTAGACCCATTTAACTCCAATTACTTCCTTTCCTTTTGATAGTTCAACTAAATCCCATGTCGTGTTTCTTTCTATAGCATTGATCTCCTCATCCATAGCTTCTATCCATTTCCTATCCTTAATTGCTTCTTCGAAATGAATAGGGTCATCAACATGACAATATAATGCAAACAAAGAATTCATACCTTCATTTGCTGCCTCTTGTTCATAAATATCACTTAAATTTCTGAACTTCTTACCTCTTTCATTTGATGTACAAATGCTTGAAGAAGCACTTGAATTTCCTCCTTGTGGTGTGCTTGGAGAAGCACTTTCATTTCTTCTCAAGGGTGTCTCTTGCTGCCCTGGTGTTGGTGCTCTTGTTTGGGGTGTTTCAGCCATCTCCTCATCATCTTCATCATGAGACAAACAGTTTTTAAGATTCACTATTTTCTCTATGCTTCCATCCCAATCTTCCTCCTCAATGAACTAAGCATCTCTGCTCAAAAAAAACTTTTTGGTAGATGGGATATACAACCTGTAAGCTTTGGATTCCTCACTGTATCCAATGAAATTACATTTCTCCCCTTTGTTGTCCAACTTCCTCCTTAGATTATCTGGAATGTGTGCATAAGTCACACATCCAAAAACTTTCATGTGGGTGACTCCTTGCTTTCTTCCACTCCATGCTTCTTCCGGCACTCTGTTCATAACTTCTTTTGTAGGGCATCTATTCAAAATGTATGCTGCACAATCTACGGCTTCAACCCAATAATCATTTGGCAAATGCTTTGCCTTCAGCATGCTCCTTGCCATATCCATGATTGTCCTGTTCTTCCTTTCAGCAACTCCATTTTACTGCAGATTGTACCTTGTGATAAACTGTTTGTGAATTCCATTTTCTCTACAAAAACGTAGAAATTCTTTGGATATATACTCACCTCCTCTATCAGTTCTTAGAACTTTGTTATGCAGCCCACTTTGGGTTTCTACAAGTGCTTTGAAATTTCGAAATTTTTCAAACACTTCACTTTTGTTCTTCATGAAATAAACCCAAGTTTTTCTAGTAAAATTATCAATGAATGTTAGAAAATATTGGCTGCCTGCTAGTGATGGAGTTTGCATCGGTTCACATAAATCTGAGTGAACAATATCTAAGGGTGCTTTTGCCCTTATGCTTTTCCCTGATGGAAAATTTTCTCTGTGTTTTTTCCCCAAGATACAACCTTCACAAAGGTTGTCTGGTTTCTCTATCAATGGTAATCCTCTTACCATTCATTTTCTACTCAACACGTTAAGACCTCCAAAGTTGGGATGTCCAAATCTCAAGTGCCACAACCAATTTTCATCCTTTGGTATGCTTTGGAAAGCCTCTTGTGTAACCACTGCAATTTCAACTCCATCTTTCAAAACTTCTTTTATCTTGAGAGGGAACATCCTGTTCCTTGTCATCTTTACTTCAACAATACATCGTTTGCTGGGTGCTCTATCCATGAAGGTGCATACATCATTCACAAATAAAACATTATACCCCTTTTGAACAACCTAACCAATGCTGAAGAGGTTACATTTCATTCCAGGAATATAATAAACATCTGCTATGGTTTTCTTTTCACCTTTCTTTGTAAATATTTTAACTTCTCCTTTTCCCATAACATAAATTTTACTACCAGTCTCAAGTGTGACTTCTGATTTCACATTTTGATCTAATTTAGAAAACAAGGCTATATTTCCTGTCATATGGTTGCTGCAACCGGAGTCTAGAAACCATATATCACCACTGTTTGTTTCAGCCATGTTACAAGCTAAGAGCACATTATCTTGGCTGATATTTTCTCTAGTGATATTTTCACTAGATCTATTATTCATATCATGCTACTTCTTCTTATATTCATTGAATATATTCCCATATTTTTTACAATAATAACATTAGACATTGGATTTTTCATACCTTTGTCCTTGAGCATGATTCTGTCCACTTTGTTGATTGCTGCCTTGGCGTTGCTTCTGATTTGGATTGTTGCCCCTTCCTTGAGCATTTGCTGGACTGTTTCTTCCACCTCTGTTTTGGCTTCTGCCTCTTCCTCTCTTATTTCCTCTGCCTTGACCTCTTCCTCTTCCAAAGGACATCTGGGTCTTAAAGGCTTGCTCTAGAGATGAGTTTTCATTTCTACTCAACCTCTGCTCATGTGTTATTAGTGAAGCATGTAGTTCATCAACTGAGAAATTTGAGATATCCTTTGTCTTTTCTATGGTGGTGACAATCACATCAAACTTTGAGGGTAGGATCCTCAATAGTTTGTCCACAATCCTCCTTTCTTCAAAAATTTCTTCATGAGTCCTTATCTGTGTGAGCAGACCAATTACATGTGTGAAGAATGAGTCAATATTGTCTGACTCCTTCATGCAAAGATTCTCAAAATCTCTCCTCAACAACTGTAGTTTTCCTGTCTTCACTTTCTCCATGCCTTGATAGGTTGTCTTGAGAGTTTGCCATCCTTCTTTGGATGTCTTGGCTGCTGCTATCTTTGGAAACACACTCTCATGCACTACTTGATATAAAAATACGAGGGCTTTTGAATCCTTCTTCCTATTGCTCTTCAACAGATCTTTCTCTGCCCGAGTTAATCTGTTAAACTCATTTTCATCTGCTGGTCCTTCAAACCCATAGTCAACAAGTTCCCATAAATCTTGTGAGGCAAACAGGGCTCTCATGGTTATTGCCCAATAGTCATAGTTTTTCCCATTAAACTATGGGAGCTGAGTATTAAAGATACCCATGCTAGTGCTGGTGCTGGTGCTGGAGCCAACCATTCTTGCACTCTAAACTATGCTTCAAAATACAGACTGTGTATTTAAAAAAAAATCACTGATTTTCTTCAACGGCAACACAAAAAACTAATCTGAGAAATACCTTGAATCTTTCTTGACTGAGACTTCATTCTGCTGGAGAAGTTGCTGCAGCAAGAAATCCTTCCTTCAGCTTCTTTGACACCTTCAAAGAGCCTGGACCAGCTCTGATACCATGTTGGGAATTTCTGATAATTCTAGAATAAACAAACAGAGAATAATACTCTGTTTTTAACACAGGAAATAAAAAAAATCATTTGCAGAATACGGTGTTTCAGTAACGCAGAACTGGTGTTTCAGCAACGCTGAAACTGGTGTTTCAGCAGCACTCTGTTTTTGACGCAGCGAAACAAAAATAATATTTTCTGATAACAGAGTTTCAACAATGCACAACAAAAGGGACTTTGTATTCATTAATAATACTTCCTCTAACAGAGGGATTGCAACAAGGCTACTTCAGAGGCAGTTCAAAAACTTCTCTTTGTTAAAAAAAATTACATTACTATGTCTGCACTGTTGTACATTACAGAAAGAAAAATATTGTCTCCTCTGAAAATCAACACACTGACTTTGCACTGTTGTGTCTGCACTTTGCACTGCCGTGTCTGCACTATTGTGCATCTACAAAACACTCTGTTTTAGCTCAAAAATCTCACACAACAGTGTAAGATTTTGAGCTGAAATAGAGTGTTTTGTAGATGCACAGCAGTGCAAAGACAATGTGTTGATTTTTCAGAGGAGACAGAGTATTTTGCTTTCTTTAATGTACAATAGTGCAGACAGTAATGTAATTTTTATTTACAGAGTGATTTTTTTGAAGTTTTTGAACTGCCTCTGAAGCAACCTTGTTGTAATCCCTCTGTTAGAGGAAGTATTGTTAATGAATACAAAGTCCCTTTTGTTGTGCGTTGTTGAAACTCTGTTATCAGAAAATATTTTTTTACGTTTCGTTGTGTCAAAAACAAAGTGTTGCTGAAACACTATTGACGAAACTCTGTTGTTGAAACACCAATTTCAGCGTTGCTGAAACATTGTGTTCCGCCAACGATTTTTTTTTTAATTTCCTGTGTTAAAAACAGAGCATTTTTCTCTATTTTTTTTTTTGGAATTATCAGAAATCCCTAACAAAATGATAGGTATGGGGAGGTCACATCACAATATAAGCCCCACACTTATTCTCCATCCAAAGATGCCCCGTCAAAGTATAATAACAGAGATGATAGCCCAATTTCCTTATAGACATTAGATCCCCTTTGTGGCTTTGGTCTCCATGGCCTTATCTGCTAAAAAAGGCCAAGATCTTCAAACATGAAAGCCTCACATCAGGTACATTGTGATCAAAATACTGGCATTTCTACACTGCCAAAATGCCCCAAAAGAGGTAGAGAGGGATAGTTCTATATTCTTTCTAGAGATCTGTCCAAATACTAAGGCACGATTCAATGGATGACCTTTCCACCATTTCATTAATCTTGAGAAACTTCGTAACCTCATCCCAAATTGATTGCGCTAATCTTGAGAAAGTTGGTAACCTCATCCCAAATTGTGAGTGGAAAGGGGCAACTGAAAAACACGTGTACCACCTCTTCATTCTCACCATGACACAAGGGACAAATCCAGTGCCCTAAAATCCTCTCTTAGAAAGATTCTCACAAGTGATAATCTGATTATAAAGTACATGCCATGTAAAACACTTTAGTTTTAAGGGTGCCTCCCATTTCCACATTTTGGATATCCAAGCAGCTTCGGACCAAACATTTTCCTCAGAGAAATGCAGGAATATGTTTCTTTAGCCACAATAATACTTACCTACCCTTTACCACCCTAGGTTAGGCTGTCAACCTTCTTGGTTAGCATAATACTTGCTGGACAGAGATTGAAGTGGTGTTGTTCCCATTCTACCTCTAACTGCAGGGTGTGACCATTTAATAGGACATAGAATAGAGTCCCTATGACAGCCAATACGTGTTAGAGAAAAAAGTCAATGGTCATTAAGAAATTGAATTATTGGGACAAAGAGGAGATGATCTCTTGCCATACCTTTTATTGCATCAAGACTGCTGGTGATCACATCACCTATGCCTACCTCCCATCTTAAACTTTCAGATAGAGAGTGCTTGTCTTTCATTAAGCTGCATCAAATAAATGAGCCATTCTTCTTTTTTGGTGCACCTAATTGAACCTATTCTTCCATATTTAAGAAATTGAGATATTTCTCGTTAATTGTCTGATTCCATTTTCAAAATCCAAAAAATGCTCCCCACAGGTTCTTAGTATGAAGGGAGAGATTGAAAGTGTTAATATCTCTAAAACCCCATCTGCCTTCTGTCTCATTCTTGGATATTGATTCAAGATAGGCTAAATGAATTTTTTGTTTGTTCCCAACGCTAACCCATAGAAATCTAGTTATGATTGCATCGATTCTTTTAATGACCACCTTGCGTAAATGAAACAAGTGCATCCAATATACGTAGATTCCTTGCATCATGGATTTAATCACTACTAGTTTACCACCCAATGATAGCAATTTATGTTGCCACAAGGCAAGCTTCTTCACAATTTTTTCAATAAGCAACTCCCAATCCTGCTTATCATAATTATTTTTCTTAAAGTGAAATAAAAAATACTTAAATCCACCTACCAACGAGTAGAATTTAACTCCAAAATATTCTACAAGTTGCTGCGTCACCTCCTCATCCATCCCATCTGCGATCAGCTCATATTTCTACTCATTCATGATGAGCCTCGAGGCTTTCCCGAATTTACTGATGATTTGATGAAGTGTCTGCAATTTTGAGATCTTGGCTTGCCTTAAGCAGAAAACGTCATCAACAAACATTACATGTGAGGTTGATATATTTCCTATGACCTTGTAATTGATAATCTTTCCTTCCTCTTTATATACTCTAATCCCTCTGCTAAGCCCATCAATGACTAATATAAGTAGTAATGGAGAAAGCACGCATCCTTGACACAAACCTCTAGAAATATGAAATAAATCTATCATCAAACCATTGACCAACACATCCAAATTCATTGTGACACATGTCATGATCCAATGAATGTGCATGCAGAGAAGGCAAGCTTTGTGAAGAATCAATGTGAGGAAGTCCTAGTCAACCATTCATAAGCTTTTATCCCATCGTTTTTCATCAAAAAAGTCTTCAAACAATGAGATGTAATTGAATGAATACATTCTTGTGAGTGTTATATAGTAATTTTTCGCAATAAGTTATCAAACTTTTCCCAAAATGTCACAAGTGACAAAATTTGTTAATGTATTCACGATGAAAAACATTGATCAAAGAATCCCTAAAGAAAAGAAGAATAAATGCCTTGAATTTACTGTGGAAGATCTTGTCAAAAACCATATTTGCAAGCCGAGCGCTACTTGTAGCAGGAAAACCCATGTTGGTATCCTTTGGTCTAACTAGTGACTAGTGCTGGCAGCGTGACTTTGGATAGGAAAATCCACTTTGATCCTCTTCAGGCAGTTTCTTGAAAAATGGAGCAAGATCTTCTCTTACTAGAAGCCTTGAGAACAAAAAGCCGATTATTGTTGAATATGGATATGGCTGAATTCTCCAATTTTGAGTCCTTGATACTACCTTTAGGGATATTCTCCTTCACTATAAATGCATTCCCTTACACCCTCAAATAGTTGGTCAGACTCGATTGGTCATACTGCTGCTAAATTGTGCCTAATTGCTGCTAATTTTTTAAGGCTTAAGAAGTCTTGGCTTGGACTCAGAAACCCGTCTCGAAGGAGGCTTCCAACATCAAGGCAGTGGTTGTATGCTTCCCTCTTGTGTTTGTTATTAATACAATGCATGTTTACTTTCCATAATCATTTAAATGACTACTTGCTTAGTATGATGCTCCTTGTTATGTCATATGGTTTACATTAGAATGCATATGCTATGTTCTTCCTTTGTTGTCTTTGTTTGACCTCTCTTGCAAGTATTCATTCACAACAGAATAGTGAGGATCGAGCTTTGAAGTGAGGAGATAGAGATCGACATCAAAAAGTGATTGCATAGGAGCGAGGTAGACAATCTTTCCCCTCTCATGTCTTATGATTTAAACTAGGAGAGTTTTGCATGTATTTTCTTCGGTTATTACTAGATCCACTCATTAGACTAGAGGGGTCACTTCTATCTATAGAAGGGATTGCCTAGATAACAGTGAGATAGCCACAACATCTTGGATCATTATGTTAGGTAATAAGCCAAACTATTACAAAGTAATGTGTTTAGCAAAATCTACTTGACTCTATTAGCTATCAATTTAGAAACCTACTTATAAACATAATTACATAACGAAATTGGTTTGAAATCAGAAATGGTAGATGGATTAGAATTTTTAAGAATAAGTGTGATGAAAATTACATTGATAGCACTCAAGATGTGGCCCAAGCGACACGATTCTTCTGACATATCTAAGTGATATGTTCCCATAATATCATAGAAGAATAGGAAAAGTTCCACCAACCATCCATCTAGGTTGGGGCTTTTGTCCTTTGCAAAATATTTCATAAACTCTAGAAACTCTTCCAATGTAATTGAACTATCCATCAAATTGATAGCTTCCTCATTAACCTTGTGGGGGGGGGGAGATATTAGCAATATCCAATTGATCTTCAATTCTTATATCCTTTGACACCCTCTATTGATTGCTAAAAAAGAAATCAACCTCGTGAATATCTTTTTGTGACATAACAATTATGCTTTTCCTCGCCTCTAATATGCCAACTAGTGTTTGGGATATTCCTTTTCATTGCAACCCTGTGGAAGAAGCGAGTGTTCTTATCCTTGCCTTGCACCCAATCCATCCTACTCTTAAGTCTCAATTCTTCTTCTTGAAATTTCAATATTTTGTATTTTCTAGCCTAATGATCCATAAGTGCCTTATTAGTATGCTTGACAAAGAAATCAGAACCCATGGGGTCAACTAATGCTACTATTTCATGCTCAAAGGTTTTCAATTCCATAGAGAGCTCCTTCTTGCGCTTTCTTATTGATGAGAAAACCATTGATTTCAACTTGCTAATTTGAAGGAGACCTTCTCCATATTCTATTTTAAGTGTATCCATAAAGGTTGAAGCCAAGAGGCTTTTACGAGGTCTACAAATTCTTTTTCTTGTAACCACATATGGTTGAACTTAATTAGAAAGGTTGCAGACACATTTTCTCTAATAAATTCTAGAAATTTGTGTCATGATAAATAATATGAGTGAATAAGGACCATGAAAATAGTTGTTCTTTCTTTCGTACAAATAGGAATATATAAAAAATTGATCCATTCTTTTAGCTATGCTCTCATCTCTAGAGCACCCATTCTCCCAACTTGGGAAGATAGGATAGGGGACTACATCCTTGAGCATTTTGTGGGAAAATAAGTCTTTGAAATACCCTTCTAGCAGGTCCAACTTTCTTTTCCTTCCCCAAATCTCCATGACATCCATCATTAGATTCAAATCCACTACTACAATGAGAGATTGAATATCCAAAAGTCCACTGGAATCAAGCCTGTCATAGAAAAAATTGTAGTTGGAGTAAGGAGCATATATATTGAGAATTCAAAGATGATTGCAAGATTCCTGAATAAATCCTGTCAAGATGATTCCAACAAATGTTTTGAAAGTTTTTAGGGAAAACTATCTAGGGTCCCTCATCGCTGCTAATCCCTTAGACATGCTCGAGGCACTTGTTTCTCAAACCTTGCAATTAGTGTATATTTTCAGTAGGATCTCCTTAGAATTCTCTTTGTCTTACATTGTTTCCTGAAAAATAACTATAGTTAGATGTTCAAAATGAATTATATAATTAAGATATCTTCTAGTTTGGGTTGATCACATACCCCTTACATTTAAAGACATTATCTTCATTAAGACATGCCTGTAGTGCGTTCATCTCCTCTAAGGACCCACAATTCATAGTAATTATACAATCCCTCAGTTCCATTGGAAGAATTGGATCAAAAGGTCGATATAGGTCTTCCTCTAGCAACTCCGAGAAACAAGAGTTAAAATCAGATCCAATACCTCTACATGAAGAGACTTTCTTATATTTAGTACCTTTCTTCCTTCGAGCCCACCCACTCTTTTTTTTTTCAAGGCTTGTAACAACATATTTCTTTTGGAAGAAATATTTCTTTATAGTCATAGGTTCCAAACCCAAAGAGCCCTCACTATCTAAAATTCCAATTCGACATGATTTGAGAGAGGGGAAGAAGTTTTTCCGTGTGTAGGCCCATATCGAAAGGGCGACAATATTGGAGGCCTTGAGTCATTTTGATATGAAAACCCCTTATATTTCGATTGACAAAGAGAATATGAGGGAATCAATCTCGGGTCCAGATCCAACACACTCGCATTCTCAATGAATCTTTTTTGCTCTGGCCAAGGATTTTACGAGTATCTCGCCTTATCAGCACCCAATTGTAAATTTGTTTGTAGACTATAAGACTTTGTGGGAGCCTCCTTGGGGGCTTTATTCAGAGATCAAAAGTATAAAAAGTATGCCTATTCTTTTGCCTATATATCACAGGATCATGATGCACAAAATAAGCATGCCGACTTGACTTGTAACAACTGCCATGAAAGCATTGTGGGAAATCAATGATCAAATGACCAGTTTCAAGGAAACCCAAACATTTGAAAAGGACACCCCAGTAGTCCACTTGTTGAGGGATGGAGAAAGGATGCCAATATATATCCAAAGCGACCAGTAATCCTCTATAGTAATCAAATTCAACAAGGAACCAAGCTACTCTTTTGTCCAAAATTCCTACATAACCCTCATCTACATAGTATAACTTTGCAATGTTATTAGTGATTTCCATGATGGATTTCTTGAAACAAACCTTGAAAGGAAGGCCAGGGAGCTTCACCCATAAATTTTTCCATTTAGGAGCTTCCTTAATTGTTTTTAAGCCCACTGACCATCTCCTAAAGACATAGGAATCCTCTAAGTCGAAAACAAGGCATAGGTGTATTCTTATTAACATCCTCCTCCTTTAGAAAAATGAAATCCAAACCAACAATTAAGAAACAGACTTACCTTTAGCTGATATTGGAGGATAGAAAACCAACTCTTGTCAAACTAGTCTTTCATCTAAGAACCCATCATTTTAGAAAATTCCCAACGCCTAATTAATACCTCTTTCCTAAGCCTCACGACGATATCCCAATATACATCCTCCTTGAGGATAAGGCTTTCAACTTCCTCTTCCACCATGATCGTTTTTTCCCACTTGCTTCTGGAATTATTATTAGTGAACCCTTAATAGACACATATTTTAGAAGAGCATAACCGAATTCCCCTAATGGATGCTCTCCCACTTTGTTTTCAACCACATGTAGAGATTTGGAGCACCACATCTGACCTGCAATCTCATTCTCAACCGCAATGGTAAATTCTATCAATTAATCCACGTCGGATATGTGTTCAATTAAAGAAGTTTGACCCGCCATGTTGACTACTAGCTTAGCACTTCCACAAACTCACCAGAAATTCAAATAAGAACATCTAAAATAACAATAAATGTTCCAATTTACAATAGAAAACTTAAAGGTATCATAGATCACCAAATTCTCCTATTGGATCAAAGGAAGAAGAAACGCCAACCAATGAAAAATACATCTCAGCCTCACCAGACCCATTGATTGGATCCAACCAAATTTAGAATATCATAACCACAATCACAACATTCCAGGGAAACTAATGGACTAAAAGTATACATAACTATCTGACACTAAAATATCATAGTCAGATATGACCATGTAGAGAAGTCAGAGATTGAAGGTTTGATAATTTTAGGAAAGTAGAACCACAATCAATAAGACATCAACCCCATAACTTACCTTGTATAGGAACCAATTCTAGAATAAATATCTTCTCGCCAATCACTTGCTTCAAGGACATACATAATAAATACGGTGTGTGCAAGTTGCCAAATTACAATAACTTTGACGACACAATGTGGTAGAATATCAGTTGGATGATCACATCCCATCTAAGTAAATATTCCTCTTAAATTCCTTTCTTATCACCACTCAAGAGTCCATTAATGGAATGAAGTCCAAATTCAAAATAGTGTACCTCCTTACCTACTTCTTTAACTGATGAGGAATATGCTTTTTGTTCATCCACTCCTAAGAGCACGTCATCAATCCACTTTCAATACTAGAGAAGAAAAGCAAAGAGCCAAATCCAATGGATTAAGAATTGAAAACTCGTAGGACCATTAAAAAATTCACACCAGGGTCACAGAACTATGCGTAGTCCCTATATCAATCATGCATAATCTATAATCCCATTCATGGATATGGGCACTCCCAAGATAAAATCCAAGATATTTCTAGTTCTATAGTTGAAGCCTCTCCTACTAAAAGCACCAAATAAACAATGCTAGGCACAAGTCCAAAATGATAGAAACAAAACCACTCGACTCCCCAAGTTACATACAGTCACATACCGTGCAACAACAACAACATATGCACCAACAAAAGTTACACTAAATTAATCTTATTTTATTCAATTGGTTGCTCCATTTATAGTGCATGAAGACTTGATAAACTTAGGGGAATGTTTTGAAATAAATGATCTTTTATGGAGTGATTTTATTTAACTTTTCTTTTAAGAGTAGTCTAACAAGGCAACACTTTTGCCCATAAAATAGTGGAATTCAAGCAACATTTTGACAAAATCTAGTGGAAATATTGGGAAATATGGGTTACAACTATCAAGCTTCTTTAGGTTCCCCAAGGTTTTTGATGATGATAAATACAATTCCACCTTGAAAAGAACAATTCAAAAACTTTTATGGTCATATTTTTTGAAAAAAAAGTGATAGGATTCCGATCAAAATGGATTTCTAGGTGAAATTGTACCCTCAATAGACAACACCTTTCTTTTATAATGTTTATTTTATAAGTTAGTATTTATTATATTATAACTAAATATTTTTTAATAAGTTTCTTTTTTTTTTTCAATTTTTTTTTTAATTTTAGGTTACTAAATAATGGATTATAAAATTGGATAGTGATCAATCCATAATAAGCATGAAAAGACTTACTAAATCATGCATCTCATATTCTCAAACTTTAAAAAATCATAAAAACTCACTAAATTATTATTATTATAAAAAAATTAATATACAAGTTAAACATACAAACATTTAAAAACTACAATTTCCAAATTTCATATCATCATGCCATATGGGTTATGCCTTTAGCTAGTTGTACCCAACTCTTATCTTGCTTCATTTCATGCATGGGTCATGCTTTCGATCAAAGCACCCATCCCTTAGTTTGTCTCACATGTATTGCCTATTACGTTTGTCGTGCACTGAAAAATAGTGTCCTAGTTCATGCAGTACAAGTGCCAATAATCGAGCCCACTCGGTTGCCAAAATCCAAAAATTCTATGTGTATAAAACTGAACTTTCACAAGTTCATCATGAGATATGACATCATAATTAGTCATACTTGAAACCACAAATTTCTAACCAAACACTAAAACAGAAGAGTCAGAAATTTTTGAAACAAATACCTCATGCCCAATGATGATGTTGTTGCACTCTCATTCCTGGTCATTACAAGGTGAATGTTCCCATCACTGAGCATATGACATCCACCCCCACTAAAAATTGTTTCCATTCTCAACAATACTCTGTCCAACAACTTATGTCGCCAAATGAAGACAAACTCACAAATGAAGTGTTATACCTTGTATCTTCCCTACTTATCATCTACCCATGAACACCCCTACATGGATCCATGTGTTGTATCCCCCTATGTCTCTATCTAATTAGGTATCTATTGTCATCATAATACCAAATCCACAATAAATCACGTCATCACCCAAGTGCAATGACCTTGAATCTCATCAGCACTCAAATATCTTGTAGATTCCAAAGATTGTCTTACCATTACACCCATTTTCGCCTATATTTCCTCTCTTTTCCTACATTTGCCACCTAAATAATGCCACATCCTCCATGTCTTGATAAAGGTATGTAATATTATGTCTTCTTATTCATGTTTGACTATATGCCCTATTGTTTTGTTAAAGAATGCAATTGGCTACAAAATTCTTCCGTTTCTGCAGCTAATCAAGATTTTTGTAGCTGTCTCCATTGTTTGCAAGATTCATAAGCTCCAGGTCAGTGATGAAGTATACAGATGGATAAGGAATGGTCCCATCATGGATCCCTTCCTATCCCCTTGAACCAGTTCATCAAGATGAGCGCAGGATATCATGGTCAAACCCCAAAGTCAACCACATGATCATTGCCGGAACGAAATCCAAGTTTCATCAAAACCTTATTGATTTGCTTTCAGAATAGAGAATCAAAGTTTTAGCGATATATTTATTTAGAATAAATATATCTAGGCTTAAATTACTCATGACAATTATGCGAAAGACTTGTTATAAAAAGTTTGCTCACACTATTATTTGGTGCGCACCGGATGATGTCATTTTGAGACAGTTTGTTAAATTTCGTTTACAAGCAATAGAACTGGTTTTGCATCTGTATGAATTGTGTTGATTGAAGATTATGGACTTATCTATGGGGGGCCCCTATGACAGTGATAGGTCTTTAACCAAATGCAATTAGATTTCTTTTCATACTCTATTTTTGTGTGAAAAATGCAATATGATGAGTTCACTAGTGAATCATTGTATGCATAAGTACTTTCATCTACTTTATACCTATATTAATTTTCTATTTGAATTGATTGCTACCTGGTACAACATGGTTCCTTGATTTTCTTTTTATGTAGAATAGTCTAATTGTGTTTACTCCATAAGGATAGATGTTGTTTAAAATATCTTGTTTGAATAAGATTGAGTATGTAAAAGTGTGAAAGCCTTCTTCTTAACAATTAAATTCATATAGTACTTCTTTTCAGTTTGATAGAATAAATTTCTCTTGCATTTAGTGAATTAGAGCTGCAGCCTAAAGACTTAAGACGAAAATCCCAAAATAATCTAACACAAGTAGAAGTTAGAAGCTCTCTCATATCATCCATAAACTAATTCAATAGATAATAACTCTTAAGAAATTATTTTATAACTTTAGGGATCGAGACATTGATATAATCAACGAAACCATCTTCATAATAATCTTAAGTTTAGACCCTAACAAGAACATAACGACATAAGGAATAACTTCTAGCACATTTAGTGCATCTGTAGTTCATCAATCTACGCACCCTCGTTGACAATTTATGATTGACAATTTAAAGACATTAAATTGTCCAAACATTGTTGGAAATAATACTGAGAGGCGGGGCAGGAGGGGAATCAGTATTATCTGGTCAATTATTTTGTTTTTCAAACCCAGAACATATACGCTACTTCAATTAGAGAAAACTGCGTATATATGCAACTAGAAATAAGGAAACCCGCGTATACCGTACAGACTTATAATTTAAAATATTCTACAGATGTTGAACATTAATCTGTGCATCAGGATCATATAAACAGTAACCAGGAATAGAAAAATAGAGCAGAAGAAAATCACACACAAGAACACAAGATATAAGGTGGAAACCCAATGTGGGTGAAAACCACCTGTTGCAATATGTCTCTATCTTTTCAATTAGAAACTTATTTTTACAATGATTCTGTAGGTGCAGTCCTTTACCAGTACGTGGGCTGCTACCTGCAGAGAGCTACAACCCTCTCTCATTTTCCAGCTTCTCCTGGAAAGGAGCTACAACACCCTTAGTCCTTGTACTAGTTGAGATACTAGTACGCAGGTTGCTACCTGCAGAAGACTACAACCTTCTCTTCCTTCGAGGGAACACATTTCATAAATTTTCAGACTGGATCCATCAAGAATTTCTGCATCAACCAATCACCTTTTCACCAATCAAAAATGAATCAAAATAAACACTTCTCTGACGATTGTACCCAGATCATAATAACAGTAATCACACCCCACTTCTGAACCCAGAACACTGTAGCAATAAACAGAAGCAGCTAGAACATAAATCAAAAGATGTATGCTACTTCACTATTCAGAAACCTGCGTACAGATCTATAAATTCATTCTTTCAAACATTCAGATATTAGTTAACCTATATTATCAGATTTATAGATCAAGCGTGTGCCACATATCACAGATCAAAATCATATAGAGATACCACTATTCCAGCCTTAAGATTTTGACCCATCAATAGAACTTATCCTTCTCCTTGCGCTCGGGTTCCTTCTTCATTCAGATCCAGATCTGCACCATAACCTAATCACAGTATTCTAGATCTAGCACTTTATCAGATATTCAATAATTCAGAAGATGCCTTGGCGAAAGATCTCCTTCCTCTTTTATAGCCTTAGGCCTTTCATAATACCATGGACCAAAAACCATAACAATTCAATACCATGGACTCAATACTTGGGATCAACACTTTTGGATGCAATACCACGGACCAAAACCATAGGATCAAAAACTGTTGGACTAATA